>PISX010021712.1:0-33094 GCA_004024625.1 Mellivora capensis
TCCTTGTCTGGTTTTGGGATCAAGGTGATGCTGGCCTCATAAAATGAGTTTGGAAGTTTTCCTTCCATTTCTATTTTTTGGAACAGTTTCAGGAGAATAGGAATTAATTCTTCTTTAAATATTTGGTAGAATTCCCCTGGGAAGCCGTCTGGCCCTGGGCTTTTGTTTGTCTGGAGATTTTTGATGACTGTTTCAATCTTCTTACTGGTTATGGGTCTGTTCAGGTTTTCTATTTCTTCCTGGTTCAGTTGTGGTAGTTTATATGTATCTAGGAAAGCATCCATTTCTTCCAGATTGTCAAATTTGTTGGCATATAGTTGCTCATAGTATGTTCTTATAATTGTTTGTATTTCTTTGGTGTTGGTTGTGATCTCTCCTCTTTCATTCATGATTTTATTTATTTGGGTCCTTTCTCTTTTCTTTTTGATAAGTCTGGCCAGGGGTTTATCAATCTTATTAATTCTTTCAAAGAACCAGCCCCTAGTTTCGTTGATTTGTTCTATTGTTTTTCTGGTTTCTATTTCGTTGATTTCTGCTCTGATCTTTATGATTTCTCTTCTCCTGCTGGGCTTAGGCTTTCTTTCTTGTTCTTTCTCCAGCTCCTTTAGGTGTAGGGTTAAGTTGTGTATTTGAGACCTTTCTTGTTTCTTGAGAAAGGCTTGTACCGCTATGTATTTTCCTCTCAGGACTGCCTTTGCTATGTCCCACAGATTTTGAACCGTTGTGTTTTCATTATCATTTGTTTCCACGAATTTTTTCAATTCTTCTTTAATTTCCTGGTTGACCCATTCATTCTTTAGAAGGATGCTCTTTAGTCTCCATGTATTTGGGTTCTTTCCAAATTTCTTCTTGTGATTGAGTTCTAGCTTCAGAGCATTGTGGTGTGAAAATATGCAGGGAATGATCCCAATCTTTTGATACTGGTTGAGGCCTGGTTTATGACCCAGGATGTGATCTATTCTGGAGAATGTTCCATGTGTACTAGAGAAGAATGTGTATTCTGTTGCTTTGGGATGAAATGTTCTGAATATATCTGTGATGTCCATCTGGTCCAGTGTGTCATTTAAGGCCTTTATTTCCTTGTTGATCTTTTGCTTGGATGATCTGTCCATATCAGTAAGGGGAGTGTTAAAGTCCCCTACCATTATTGTATTACCGTTGATGTATTTCTTTGATTTTTTTAATTAATTGGTTTATATAGTTGGCTGCTCCCAGGTTATGGGCATAGATATTTAAAATTGTTAGATCTTCTTGTTGGACAGACCCTTTGAGTATGATATAGTGTCCTTCTTCATCTCTTATTACAGTCTTTGGCTTAAAATCTAATTGATCTGATATAAGGATTGCCACCCCAGCTTTCTTCTGATGTCCATTAGCATGGTAAATTGTTTTCCACCCCCTCACTTTAAATCTGGAGGTGTCTTCGGGTCTAAAATGAGTTTCTTGTAGGTAACAAAAAGATTTATCTTACGGTCAGGAAAAATGAACAAGAACTGTCAACACCAAATATAAATTTTTAGCCTTACAAGATAATGGCGGAGTCCTTTAGGCAATTGGGCAAAAAAGTCAAGTCCATTTATAAAAAGGTGAAAAAGTTGAGGCTCATAGCATTGTGTGCTAGGAGAGAGTGGAGTGATTGCTACTGGAACTCAAGGAAAGCAAATATGAGCCAAGGATTTTAATATCCAAACTGTCCTTCAGGATAGTAATGAATGTAAAGAACTCAGAGACTATTATATTCATGAGTCTTTCTTGAACCCTTCAACCAGCCCTACCCTTTTTTACCCCTCTGTTCATATTTAAACTGTTTTTCATAGAAGTTGTTGGAGATACTGTCAAAGAGCTACCTCCCTCCACCTCTTTCTTGGCAATGTTGTTTTTAGAGTTTTTCTGCTAAACCTTTTTAAAAAAAAATTTTTTTTCCTTTTAATTATCCATGAGAGACAGAGAGAGACATAGGGGGAAGAAGGCTCGCCACAGAGCAGGAAACCGGATGTGACTCGATCCCAGGAGCCTGGGGTCATGACCTGAGTTAAAGACAAATGCTTAACCGACTGAGCCACCTAGGCATCCCTTCTACTAAACATTTGAAAAGCAAATAATTAATGAACTTTTAACATGGTTTAGAGACAAAAAAACCCCCTCCAAATTATTGATAAGAAAATCTGACAAAGATTAAGACAAACCAGACTTCAGATGAGTTTCACTTATGAATATGGTTGCAAAAGTCATGAATAAAATACTTAACCATTGATACCAGTATGTTAGAAAAAGAACCATGAACAAGCGGGGATAGGGTGGTTATTCCAGTAATGCGATGATTGGTTCAGTATTTTTTACATGTAAGGGAAAGAAGATTGTTTTCATAGGTGAGGAAAAAACAATTGAGAAAGTAAGTCTCATGTGGTTCATATATACAATGGAATATCACACAGCCATCAGAAAAGATAAATACCTAACATTTACACTGACATGGATGGAACTGGAGGGGATTATGCTAAGTGAAATAAGTCAATCAGATAAAGATAATTATCATATGGTTTCACTCATATGTGGAATGTAAGAAATAGTGCAAAGAGTCGTCATAGTGGAAGGGAGGGAAAACTGAATGGGAAGAAATTAGAGAGGGAAACAAACCATGAGAGAATCTTGATTCTGGGAAGCAAACAGGATTGCAGATAGGGAGGTGGGCGGGGGGATGGCGTAGCTGGGTGATGGGGCTTTAGGAGGGCACATGATGGGATGGGATGTGATGAGCACTAGGTGTTGTGTGCACCTAATGAATTATTGAAAATCATATAAAAAACTAATATGTTGGCTAATTTAAATAAAAAAAAGTCTTCTGGTATTAAGTAGAATAGGAGTAGGTAGATACTTCCTCAACACTGTTGTGTGTGTGTACCAATCTTTTGATACGTGCACAAAACTCAGCATCATGGTTCATGGAGAAACAATATAAACATTCCTTCTAAAAGCAAGGACAAAATGCCCACTATCAACTCTATTATTTAATACCATACTGGCAGTATGAGCCAGCATAATTAGACAAAAGAGTAAAATTCAAAATAGAAAAATTGAAAAAGAGAAGTTAAAATCTTCACTATACGACTTTATGATAATACAGCTTAAAAATCCATGAGAACCCCCAAACTCTGCAAATAATAGACTTATTACCGAAGACAATGGAATATAAATATAATTTATAGAAAACAGTAGCTTTCATATAAATAAATACAGGAGATACAATGGAAGAAAAGACCCCCACTTGTAATAGCAACAAAACCCATAAAATACATAGGAATTAATTTGTTGTCTATGAGACCTTTATGTAGAAAACTTGAAACACTGTTCAAGGGCACAGAGGAGGACTCGAATTTGAAAGATGTGTCATGTTTTTGTGTAGGATGACTCAACTTCATAAAGATATCAGTTCTTACACATTCACCATAATTTATTGATTTAAAATGAACAGATTTTCGTTTAAAACCAGAGAAGTTGATCCTAAAACTTAGCTGGAAAAACTGTCAAATTATTAGCCAGGGAAATAGTGTAAGAAGAACAGTAAGGGAAACTCATTCTACGAGTTAAAATATATAATATTGTGTATAATTAAAACACAGTGGTACCTGGTACATGATTAGACAGACCAAAGACCAAATAGAAAATACAAATAGACTCTGATACATTGTGAATTTAGTGTAAAAAAGATCCTAAGCCAGTCAGAAGATGTTAGAGACAATTGCCTTGCTGTTTAGAAAATAAAAGTTTTTTGGGACACTTGGGTGGCTCAGTTGGATAAGCAGCTGCCTTCAGCTCAGGTCATGATCCCAGCGTCCTGGGATCGAGTCCCACATCAGGCTCCTTGATCAGCAGGGAGCCTGCTTCTCCCTCTGCCTCTGCCTGCCTCTCTGCCTGCCTGTGCTCTCTCTCTCTCTCCTTCCCCCCGCCTTTGACAAATAAATAGATTAAAAAAAAATAAAAAAAAATTAAAAAATAAAATAAAAGTTTTTTTTAGGGGCGCCTGGGTGGCTCAGTGGGTTAAGCCTCTGCCTTCGGCTCAGGTCATGATCTCAGGGTCCTGGGATCGAGCCCCGCATCGGGCTCTCTGCTCAGCAGGGAGCCTGCTTCCCCCTCTCTCTCTGCCTGCCTCTTTGAAAAAAAAAAAAAAAAAAAAAAAAGTTTTTTTTTATACCAGAATAAATTCCAAGTGGATCAGACTTGAAATGTGTAGGATAAAATATAATGTTCATGAGAGAATTCTTTTATAAAGCTGAAATGGGACGAGTCTTTCTTACTCTGACTTAAAATCTAGAAGCCATTTTTTAAAAAGGAAAAATTCATCATAACATAAGCCTAGTCTTTATATAATAAACTAGGGAAAAATATTTGAAACCTGCTCACAAAGGTGGAAGGCAAATTTAATGGTTTATGAAGAACTGGTTTATGAAGAACTCAGATATTACCGAGGACAAGAAAAACCCAATGGGAAAGTTGTCAAAGGCTGTAAACAGAAATTTGGCAGATGAGGAAATATAAGTGGTTCCTAAGCATTTATGAAAAATACCTGTCTGGGGCAGCTGGCTCGCTCAGTCGGTAGAGCACGCAACTTTTGATTTTGGGGTTGTGAGTTCAAGCCCCGCTTGGCCTAGAGCTTACCTAAAAGTAAATAAACTAGAAACCCACCCTCATTCAATAAATGTAAATATAAATTAAAACTATTCTGAAGTAACATTTCTCAGGTTGGCAAAAATCTGGAAGTTTGAAAACATGCTTTGTTGGCACATGTGGGAGAACAGGTCTCATCTGTGGCTGTGAATGCATGTTGGTGCATCCTTGTGTGGGGCAGTTTTGCTCTAAAGGTCCATACATCTTTTAATCCAGCATGTCTGGTTTTGACAATTTATTCTGGTATGTGTTAGCGTATGCTAGAAATGACATTAACCAATTCATTTCTGAATTGCTTGTAGCAGTAAAAGAAACAAATATCTAGGGCTGGTGAAATAAAGCTACATCTGTACAGTTTCTTTTTTTTTTTTGTATGTTTTCTATTTATTGGTATGGAGAGATTTTGAAGATAGTCATGGTAAAGAAGAAAGATACAGAACAGTGTAAAGTATGCTTTTTGTGTGAAAAAGGAGAAAATAAAATACACATTTGAATTGGTTTATGTGTCAGGTAATGCTGGACAGGTTCATAAGAATAGTGTGTATCTGGGGGTGTGAGTGGTAGAATGGGAACTTGCAGATGGGGATCTTTCACTCACTTTTTAGTTTTTGAAGCAAGTGAAGGCACATTACGTTTTCAGAAAGTTATGTGAAATTAAATAATTAATGGGGCTTCGTATGTTTTTATAGCCACATCCAAGTAGTCTGATTTTTATTTTTCAGACTGTACAGCTGAATTTTCAGAGTCATTCCCTACTGCCGCCTTTTTTTTTTTTTTTTTTTTTTTTTTAAGCTGCAGAACCCTTTGCTCAAACTTTGTGTTACAGAGAAGCCTGGTTTGTAAAACAGGTAAAGATTAATCTGGCTCAGATGCAAGTGGGGTGAGGGGCTTGGAGCAGGACCTTTTGCCCTCTTTCCTTTCCTTCACCTAAGCAAGCACCTGCCACTGAGTACAGGACCCTTAAATTCTGTATCTCAGGACCAAGTGAGAGCCAAAAAAGGTTTCTTTTTCTTTCTTTCTTTTTTAAAATTTTATTTACTTATTTGATAGAGAGAGCACAAATGGGAGGAGCTGCAGGCAGAGGGAGAGAAGCAGGCTTCTTGCCAAGCGGAGAGCCTGCTGTGGGGCTTGATCCCAAGACCCGGGAATCATGACCTGAGCCGAAGGCAGCCACCCTACCAACTGAGCCACCCAGGTTCCCCCCAAAAAAGGTTTCTAAGTTTAAATTGGAGGTTGGCAGACTATACTCAGAGACCCTATATCCTGCAAAGCCTAAAATATTTGCTGTCTGGCTTTTTTTTTTTTTTTAATTTATTTATTTGTCAGAGAGAGGGGGAGAGAGAGAGAGCAAGCACAGGCAGACAGAATGGCAGAGAGGCAGAGAGAAGCAGGCTCCCTGCCGAGCAAGGAGCCCAATGTGGGACTTGATCCAGGACGCTGGGATCATGACCTGAGCTGAAGGCAGCCGCTTAACCAACTGAGCCACCCAGGTGTCCCATCTGTCTGGCTCTTTATGCAAAAAATTTTGCCAACTCCTAGTTGAAATCCTTTTGTTGCCTGTGATAATTTACTTTCTAGTTGTGTGTGCTGTTTTTCCACTTAAATCTTTAGGGTAAAATAGGCTAACATAACTCTCTTCAGAATTGTGTAGTATAATACAGGTTCATGGCTTAGCAAGACATTTGGGGATATTCTTGTTTTCAGATATTTCATATTTCAAATATCTAGCTTGAAAATTAGGCTTGTTACTATTTGCATTTGTATTTCTATATTTACACTATGAACAAAATCAGTTCTGAAACATTCATCAACTTGTCAGGTGATTTTAGCTTGGTGATTGAAAGGTAAATGAAGGATGGAAAAGTAGGTCAGGGGCACCTGGGTGGCTCAGTGGTTAAGCATCTGCCTTTGGTTCAGGTCATGATCCCAGGATTCTGGGATCGAGCTGCACATCGGGCTCTGTCCTAGGCGGGAATTCTGCTTCTCCCTCTCCCACTCCCCATGCTTGTGTTCCCTCTTTTGCTGTGTCTTTCTCTGTCAAATAAAGAAATAAAATCTTAAAAAAAAAAAAGGCCAAATAGACATAACATTAGCTTTTAAAAATCTGAGGGTTTATTTTGTTAAAATTACTTTTAATACCAGGGGCCTAAATTCCTTCAAACATATTTATTGCTTATAAAATAAAAACACAACAGAAGTATACATAAGGGGGGGGCCTGGGTTGCTCAGTGGGTTGAGCGCCTGCCTTCAGCTCAGGTTGTGATCCCAGGGTCTTGGGATTGAGGCCCAGGTCAGCTCCCTGCTCAGCAGGGCATCTGCATCTCTCTCTTCCTCTGCTGCTCAAATAGATAAATAAAATTTATTTTATTTTATTTATCTCCCAAATAGATAAATAAAATCTTTTGAGAAAGTATACATAAGTGTACGTCTTAATGAATCTTCACAAACAATGTAGTCATGCACTGAACACTTGGGTCAGTTCACAGGACATTGTCAGCACCGCAGAAGCCTCATCCACGTGTCTACTCAGTTGTTTACCACTTTCCCAGAGCAGCCATTATCCTTACTGTGAGAGTGTGGACTAGTTTCTCCTGTTTTGCACTGTATATCTGGAGTCACATGCACTCTTTGGTACCTGGTTTACAGGCAGCATTGTGTTTGTGAGACTCATCCGTATAGTCGTGTGTAGTGTAGATCTTTAATTTTCATATTTAGGTATATTTCATTGTGTAAATGTGCTATAAGTTACATACATATTCTGTTGGGTGTTTGAGTATGTAGTTTTAGCCATTATATTATGACGAGTGTGAGGATGAATGTTCTAAAATCTGATTCCCCAGTTTTGCTGGTAGCAGTAAAAGAATAGAAGCAAACCAGATGTACAGGGCTAGTGAAATAAAGCTTTGTCTGTGTGGTGAAAGTACTATGTAGCCATGTATGCAATTTAAAATTTCCAGTAGCCACATTTTAAAATTTAAATTTTCAAAAATGTATTTTGTTGGGGTGCCTGGGTAGCTCAGTTGGTTAAGCATTTTCCTTTAGCTCAGGTCATGATCCAGGGGTTCCAGGATCAAGCTCTGCGTTGCGCTCCCTGCTCAGCAGAGAGCCTGCTTCTCCCTCTTCCTCTCCCTCTACTTCTCCCCTTGCTCATGTGCTCTCTCTCTCCCTCTTTGTCAAATAAATAAATAAATAAAATCTTAAAAAAAAAAAACTCACAAAAAACCCCCCCCAAAATATATTTTGTTTAGGCTGGTATATCCAAAATATTATAATTTAAACATAATCATAAAAAATATGTATGACATACTACTTTTTTCGGAGTAAGTCTTAGAGATTTGGTGTGTAATTTCCACTTACAGCACATCTCAGTTCACACTAGCCCCATTTCAGGTGTTTAATAGTTATATGGGCTAGTTCTAGGTCTTGCTTTTGGTGAGCAAATACATGCAGTACTGTTGGATATATATCTAATAGTGAAATTGCTAGGTGAGAGGGTGTATGTATATGGAGCTTTAGTTGAAGCTTTCGGTTTTCCAAAGTGGTTGTACTAATTTATATTTCTTCCAGCTGTGTATGAGAGTTGGCTGTTCTGGTAGATGTGTAGTGTTATTTCGTTGTGGTTTTAATTTTCATTTTCCTCATGACTGATATGTCTTCTTTATATTCAGTGTGCAGAAAATAAATATTTTTCTCTGAATTTTACCTTCTTTTCACTAGTGATTTGAAACTAATGTCAGTAATGATGGTTGTTGGCAATGAAATACTGGTGGGGTTTTATTTCATATGTTTTTGCTTTTTTATGTTATTAGTCTCATGATTTAATAGCTCTGAGTTATATAATTATTACTGAGTGGCTAGGAAATTCTCTGTTGTCCTGTGTGTTATTTATTGCAGCCATCTCTGGAGTTTATCAAAGATAAAGAAAAGTATTATGTTAAGGCTTTATAATATGTTAGATATTGCATTTGTAATATACTCAAGTATCTGATCAATTGTAATTATATAAACCATTATAATAAATGAAGTATTACATATTAAATATGATTAAACATATTTGTATATATGAAATATACACACAAATATTTTAAAAAAATCGGAATTTTTTGAATTTTAATATTGATTAAAAACTTCTAATTTATGTTGTAAGCAGTTATTACAAACAAATGTTAAGAATTATTTTTGCCTCCCTTTTTTTTTTTTTTTTTAAGATTTTATTTATTTGAGCAAGCGAGCGAGCGAGAGAATCATAGGGGGAGAGGGAGAGGTAGGGGGAGAAACAGATTTTCCACTGAGCCTCTGGAGAGCCTGATGCTGGGCTGGATCCCAGGACCTTAGGATCACGACCTGAGCCCCGAAGGCCAATGCTTAACCGACTGGGCCACCCAGCTGCTCTGTATTTTTGGTTTCTTGATGAGTGTGTATTAGCTTTCTTTATATAGAGAGTGACTAATTTATCTTCTAACTGGGAACCTTTTTTGGTAGTGAGAGTGTGGTCCAGGGGGGACTTTGGGAGTTGCAGTTAATTGTTACGTCAGGACATCAGGTGCTGTTGCGAACACGTTGGGGCTTGCCATATTTACTTTTTTGTGTATATGACTCAGTTCAGATAGAAGTTGGTCAGTACCATGTGTTTCATAGAGTTCATTTTACCTTAGGGTTTTGGTTAGTGAGATTTTGGGATGGATTTCAGTTTACTGTTGGAGGGGACTTTAAATTATTTTCCTAAAATTTAATACTCTATTTTAATAGTCCTTTTAGCAACCTGTCATGCATTTACCTTAGTTAGAGATGTCAGGGTTATCTTTTAACATAAAATATCTCAGTGCTGCCTTTCTTTGAATATCTTCAGAAAATTTTCACCAAGGAATTTGCAGAATGGTTTGAATAGGTTAGATTTCTCACCTGTTGTTTTGTTTCCTAAAACACTGGTATGAAACACCTGGCTGACTGTGTGCAGTTGTGATGTTCTGATAACTTTTAGATAGGCCAGTATATTAGGAGTTTCCATCTAGGGGTGACTTCTTAATAGTGAATGGGCCATGTTTTAGGACTGCCTGCCCAGTTTGACATGTTCCTTACTCTAGCTATAACTGTGATCTCTGATCTTTTCCTAGTCTTCAGAAATAGTAAAAGAACTAATTTATTTTTTTAAATAGTAGGAAAAAAGATTTGAGTTTGTTCTAGTCAAGAACAGAAATGTAGTATATTTTAAAATACCATCATTGTTTTGAGTCCATTTTCTGTTTCCTATATGAAGAGAAGAAAAAATTTAAAAAGATCTGGTATTCATCTCACACCAGTCATGTCTAAAATTAACAATCAGGAAATAACAGATGTTGGTGAGGATGCATGTGGGAATGCAGACTGTTGCAGCCACTCTGGAAAACAATAAGGAGGTTCCTCAAAAAGTTGAAAATAGAGCACCTTATGACCCTTACCCCAAAGGTACAAACGTAGTGATCCGAAGGGGCACCTGCACCCCAGTGTTTATAGCAGCAGTGTCCACCATAGCCAAACTATGGAAAGAGCCCAGATGTCCATCAACAGATGAATGGATAAAGATGTGGTATCTATCTACAGTGGAATACTACTCAGCCATCAAAAATTGAAATGTTGGCGTTTGCAATGGCGTGGATGGAACTAAGAGGGTATTACGCGGAGTGAAATAAATCAGTCAGAAAGACAATTGTCATATATCATATGATCTCACTCATACTTGGATTTAAGAAACAAAACAGAGTAGCATAGGGAAAGGCAGGGAAAAATAAAACAAGATGGAATCAGAGAGGTAAACAAACCACAAGGGACTCTTTTTTTTTTTTTTTAAATTAACATGTAATCTATTATTTGCCCCAGCGGTACAGGTCTGTGAATCATCAGGCTTATACATTTCACAGCACTCACCATAGCACATACCCTCCCCAAAGAAGAGACTCTTAATCATAGGAAACAAACTGAGGGTTGCTGGTGGGGAGAGGGGGTTGGGAGGATGGGGTAATGGATGATGGGCATAAAGGAGGACACATGATGTAATGAGCACTGGGTGTTGTATATAAGCATGATGAATCACTGAACTCTTCCCCTGATGGTGGTAATACACTATATGTTAATTAATTGAGTTTAAATTTAAAAAAACTATGAGAAAAAAAGACCTGGTATTTTATATATGTTGTTTTTAAAAATTGTGTTAATTCCTAACACTTCTGTCTTTAATAAGGGACTTGCAACAAAGCATTGCCAGGGAACCTAGTGCTCCATCAATTCCTACACCTGCGTATCAGTCTTCCCCAGCTGGGGGACATGCGCCAGCTCCTCCAACGCCAGCACCAAGAACCATGCCGGTCAGTAAGCAACCACAGTTTGTAAATGGAAGTTTTACATTAGTGCTTGTTTGCCGTGAAGGATGAAACAGGCTTTACATTGTAAAGATCTGGTGGTTACCAGTTTTCATCAGATTGACCAACCTTTTGATGTTTTGTAATATAAGGGATTCAGCATCACTCATGAATTCTTGCCAGAAAAGGTTCAACTTGAATCTAATCAGGTCTTTAGAACCACCTCTCAGTTTATAGCAAATACAGTGTTACAAAATAAGAAGTTAAATTGTGCCATTAGGAAATAATTGGACAAATCCAGAACTGGGGCATTCTGAGACACTCTGTCTTTTCTAAAAGTGAATGTCATGGAACGAAAAAAATAGGTGTGGGGCATTCTGGTTTAAAAGAGGAAAGATTCAGAATAATCATGTAGTACATGAACCTTGATTGGATCTTGGTTTATAAAAATTCCTTTAAGAGCTTTTTTTGGTGATAGATAGGAAAACTTGAATGTGGAGTGGATACTCAGTGACATTAGGAAGTAACTGTTCATTTCCTTAGAGTGAAATGGTATTGTGATTATGTAGGAGAATATTAGGACTTGTATGCTACAGTCTTTAGGTTTGGTGTCATGAAGTTTGCAACTTACTTTCACATGGTTCTGCAAACATTTAGATAGACAAATATATGGATATAGCTATAGATAAAGCATACATGACCAAATGTTAATAATTACTGAATTTAATTGGTAAATGTGCATTTGTTTATTATACTGTTCTTTTAAGTTTTCGAGTGTTTGAAAATGTTTGCATAAAAAATGTGGCTAGGAGGAGATTACAGTTATAAACTGTACCTGACTTGCTCCTTCCTCCCATCTCCAATGTCTGACCATTGATGGGAGCAGTAATGAGCCACAGAAATGATGAGGCATTAGGAACAGAGCAGTAGGTGTGCGGTTTCCAGAAATTGGAGAATTGTTCCTCAACTTGTTACATTTCTAGAGCAACAAGTCAACATTTAAAAATGGAAATTAGAAATATATTTGGTTGGATTCTAGAGTTTCTCATATACCCTCATTTATTTTAACTGACAGTAATTTGACAGCAACATAAAACATTTTGTAGTCAATGTTGACACTCTCTTATAGCCTGCTAAGCCCCAACCCCCAGCCCGGCCTCCACCTCCGGTGCTTCCGGCAAATCGAGCTCCTCCTGCTACTGCTCCAGCTTCAGTGGGGACAGGCACCGCCCCGCCAGCTCAGTCACACGCTCCTGGTTCAGCAGCTCCCCCTCCACAGGCCCAGGGACCCCCATATCCTACCTATCCAGGATATCCCGGGTAAGGCTGCAACTGAATATCTGAATGAATTGGCTAATGTTTCTAGCTCGGGTTAGCCTTTTAAAAACAGGGTTACCCCTTCTCTAATGGAGGTATCATGAATGAATAATCTGCATTGTCAGTTTACACAGAAATGAAAGTAATTTTACAGGCACTTACTTGAGCAATTGAATGGCTATTTCCCAGGCTTATTTATGTTTTTAGTTTTTACATACTGGGTTCATCTTAAATCTCTTCTGTATGGAATGTAGAATGTGTTTCCTTGGTCGTCTTTATTTTGGTGATAAACGGATAGGCGCCTTTTCTGAACTTTAGCAAGACTGATAAGGCCTTGCTTATGTACCTGTACTTTGAACTATTGGCATTCTGACAGACTGTTGAACACGACTCTAATTACGGCATGTGCTTTCTTAAAGAACAGCTTTCTTTGTGATAATTTTTTAATCTTAAAAATCCAGACATTTGACTACCTCTTAAGATGTGCTCCAGACTTTGCTTTGTAAGTACATTCTGTCTTCCAAATATTAAAACTTTGTTAATGGTGAATTTATGTGCATTACAGTGAGTATTGAATCTTGTGAATCAGGAAGGTACTTAGGTTGGTACATTAAAGTAAGGGTCTCCATTTTTATTCCTTGTTAATAGTTTAATATTTAGTCATTTCCATTACAGTATTATTTTCTGGGTAGTTATTAAATACTCGATATTCTTTTATCTCAAGTATTAACAGATAGGAACGCTTTTTTTCTAATAAGTACCTTGAAATAGCTGTTTTTTTCCTCCCTAGTGTTCTGTGCTAGACTGAGAAATAGAGAAAAATGGCTTTCTTGAAAAAAACTTGGTTTTAGAATAATTGTTACATTTCATTTTCCAGTATTTGATTTACCAATCCCTTTTTTTGTTTGTTTGTTTTCTTTTCATCAGGTATTGCCAAATGCCCATGCCCATGGGCTACAATCCTTACGCATACGGCCAGTATAATATGCCATATCCGCCAGTGTATCACCAGAGCCCTGGACAGGCTCCATACCCAGCACCCCAGCAGCCTTCATACCCCTTCCCTCAGCCCCCACAACAGTCTTACTATCCACAGCAGTAATATGTCAGCTCAGAAGCTCAGCTGGTTCAGTGCAAAGGGAAAGAAGTACCAACCCTGCAATAAGTGTACTAAACTCTATGTTCTGGTTACTATAACGTACTCTGTTATACTGAACACAGTGTACAATTTCTGTCTGTGGCTGAAAGCTAAAAACTGTGCCCCAGTTCCACATTTGATTGCACACTAAGAGATGCTGCTGTTGCAGTATAAACACTATAATAGGTATAATAGGATTTGAAATAAATTACATTTCAGCTCATAAAAGTGGAAAATGAGAAATTAAACCCACAAGTGAAACGTTTGAAATTATTATACTTATGTCTACATAAGATGTGGTTGGGACATCAGATACTTACAATGATGGTTTAAGTACTGATATTCAAGAAAACTAAGTTTTCTTTCTCTTTTGGTTTATCAGTTTGGTTTAATTTCCATTATACTATTTTGCATAATCAAAGCGTTGTAAATCTTATAATTTAAAAATAAATTACTTAAGAACAGTTGTCATTGTTATGTTTTGTCATTGATTCTCATTACTGTCTAATTTCTTTCTGGTATTAGTCTCTCATTTTATATGTACATAAGTTAAACAGGTAACTGTGTTTAAGTGCATGAATAGTGCAAGTTAATAGGTTTATAGGAAAACCAAAAGAATAGTACCATAATTTATCTTTCGTATGCTGATTAGTAAATTAATTTTGACATTTATTTTTAAAAGTCCTATAATGTGGAAGAACACAATTGCTACCAAAGATTATTCAAATAAATATACAAATAAATATGTATATTTAAAGTTTTATTAGCCTCTCCAAGAAATTGATACAAATTCTGATAATAATTGTTTCCCTTTTTTTCATAACCTATTTAAAATAAATACATATCATTGACAGTACTGTCTAATGTAATGGAATTGTTTAAAGAAAATTTGCTGTACCCTTCTATTCCTTTTTTCCACCTTACTGTCTTAACTTGGTAACATGTAATGCACAATGTTTCTGAGTCGATCTAAGCCCTTTCATTTTATGCTCCTAAAATATTAGACTATTTTATAATTCAGGGAGCGTACAAAACAGTTGTTGGGAGCATATGCCAATTCTGGAATAGGCTGTATATTTAATATTAAGCTCTGCTGTTAGGATAATTAATCACTGTATAAACCTCAGTAAAAATAGTGAGACATGCATCATGGAGTGAGTAAAAGAGAAAGGTATGAGTTGTCTAATAGTGGGATTTGTTTTGTGTGAGGTTCATTTCTGAACACACCAGGCATATGAGCAGATTTCCAATGAATCTGTTTATGTTTATTTTCTAAGTTTTGATGCTCACCTTTTCTTGCATTATTGTTACATTTAAATGATACTGTCATTTGGTCCACTGTTCTTTTCTTTGACATATTGGGCTTATATTTTAAATGTTGGACTGGAGGTGTGATTGTAAAAGGGAGTGCGTTGGTTAAAAATATATGTACATTTAAAAAACCTTACTTTGCTGTTGTACGTAGAAAACATGAAGGCATGTTAAAAATGACCTTTCCATGGAATATTGAAATTGGTTTAAAGTCCAATAGTTAAAACCTTGGCAAAAGTAGTTTTTTACATATCATAGCTAAATTTTATTAATGTGGAATCATCAAACTATGACATAGGCTTTTTTGACACTTATGTAAAAGGCATTAAAGTTCTACATTCTTATTATCCTTATTATTCATGGTATCCTATACTAACATGAGATACTCAGAGTTAGGGGTATTCCAAATTGCTAGTTTATTCTTACTAATGCAGAAAAAAACAAACAAATTGGCCTGAATATTCTCTTGGGGAAAGAAGGCACTAAGAAGAGTAAGAGCATCAGAGGGGCAAAAGAGGTTATAAGGCCACTTAGCCCATTCTTTGTGCTAAGCTAGGCCTCCTCCTAGAGAGCCACGGGAAAATTGTACAGAAACTGTTAGGAAGGAGGCTCCAAAGCCCCAAGTGGCAGCCTCTTCCATCATGCCTGACTCGCTCAAAGACTTTTTTACACAGTAATGCAGACCCACTCTCTGGTCAGTTCACTCATCCTTTAGGTAACTGCGGATGCATTTTTTGGTTGCCTGTGTCTGGGTACAGATGACCAGATTTCTACAGCCCTTCCTTGCTGGGGCTGTCCTCATAGTGTTTCTAGTTTCATTAGGGTAGCTCATGGTAAGAAGTTTCTGTTAGTCTGTTTTGCATTCTAACAAGGAAGCCCCCACTGGGATTATGTTTGTTAGCAGACTTTCTTGTCCTTGGCTTAACTTCTTATATTCCACAGAATACCCTAAGGAGGTGTTATGGACAATGGCATTTATCTAGAGGTAGGAAGGTGTCAACTCTGGTTTAGGTATTTTGTTACCTATGTTTATAGTTAGACTTTTTGATAATTTTCCTAAATTAAAGAAACCATTCCCAGACCGTTTAAGTTTGGGTTTGGAATACTGTTTTTAAAAGGACTGCAAGTAATGAAGCTCTGCATGGAGAAGCTAGTCAGAAGTGGGGGAAAAGCCTTACTTCTCCTATTTCTTGTTCCTAGTTGGAGACAAATAGCTTGACTTCTCAGTCTGGTGTAAAGTATTGGTCTACTCCCATGTCCTTTGATTTTTATTCTCAGTTAAGAAAAACAGTTATATGTCACTGCAAACCAGTCAGTCTTTGAGAGACATTCCTGTACCCATAACCCCGGTTTCTTCGCAGTTTATAATCTCTCCTTCCCCAAATGTAAGTAGTTAACAGAAAAAAAGAACAAGATTTCACAGAACCTTCTGTCCCTGACACTCTATCCCAGTCAGCAGCCTTTCTAGTTAAGACAGATTTTAAAAATGTTTCCATTAGAGCTTTACAAAATTTGCAAAAGTGCTTTATACACATTTTCTAATTTCATAAACATGATAAAATGCAGTTTGTTAAGTAGGTTTCAGTTTGCTAATGGGGATTTTTTCTTTTCTTTTAATGATTGGTATATCTTGAAGAATCTTGCTACAACCTAGTGGCATCTCTCTCTTTGTAAACACTTCTGCAATTATTAGTTGATTCACAGTACAGAACAGAATACAAAGTAGGGAAAAACTGCTATAGTGTTAAAATTACTAGTATAAAAATAGACTGTAGAACTAAATGGTTGATTATAAGATTTACATGGAAGAGCTAAGAAGGAAAAATTATATTTTTAAAGAAAAAGAGAATATTCAGGCTTTATTTCTGGTATGAAGTTTATATTTTTTAAAAAAATCCTATATTATCACACCAGAGATTTTAGATTCTTTTCTGGTTACAAACACTGCTGGTAGTTGGATTATATTTTTATTGTATTCATTTCTCTTAGGGGGAAAATTGTAAAGCAACAAAAAGGTTCCAGATGAATGTATCCTAGAAATAAAAGTTGAAAGATTCTTACTTCCTTGGAGTATGAATTCTTATTTGAAGTGTTTATCCTTCAGTTTTATAGTTTCTGCAGTTTGACAAGTGGTGGTTTGGGAAATAAAAAAATACCCACTCTGACTAAATGCGTGAGACCGTGTTTAAATGTCTTCTTACAGCGGTCAGCCCCATACTTGATCCATGGTTGGACTGTGTTTTTCATTAGTTGTGATTTGCCCCAGTTCTTTTTTTTTTTTTTTTAAACAAGCGAAACCCATCGTAATTTTGTGTTTTTGTTTTTGTTTTTTAAAATAACATATAACGTACTATTTGTTTCAGGGGTGCAGGTTCTGTGAGAAATCTTTTCAGGTGTCATTTCTTGGGGGGGGTTAATTTTTGGAGATGTATGGCATGTTATTCAGTTGGTTAGGAAAGGGGAGGTGGTAAAATGTGTTCATGTTTTATTCTTAAATTTTTTGAAATGTGCTCGTCTTTTAAAACATTTTCTTTCTACTTCTTCCATGTTTTAAGGTCAGATGCAACTGTTTTATTATGTAGCTCACAATGCACAATTTATCCGAAAATGTGTTGATGCTGTATGTCTTCCAAATTTGTTGAACAAGCTGGCTCCAGGAATGAATCAATAGTCTGGATCCCTTTATATAAATTTTAAATACATCAACTGGGCATAGTTAAATCTTCTGTTTTCACTTATCTGGCATCTGGGTCGGAGAGTACAGATTTCACACTAGGGGCTTGGACACGTAGATGTCTGCAGTGAGAGGCCAGTGCCTGGTGCTTGGGTTGTGCTGCAGTCCAAAGGGAAAGGAGCAGCTTCCTGTGCTGGGGTGGCTTTAGCATTTACTTCTAACGGCGCACAGGGCTGGTTTAGGAACTGCAGGGAGCAGGCTTCAGCTTGCCCAGAGCCTGTGCACCGGAGAGCCTTAGGCCACTGCCAACCAGTGTCCCCATTGGCTGACAGGCTCCCCTGTGTAGATAATCAGTCCAGGCACAATCCTGAGTGTCTGCCTTAGCATCCCACCTACAAGGGACCCTGGCTTCTGTCTGTTCTGTGGCTCCTGATACTCTTCTTTCGCGTTTAAAAGTTGCTTAGTCCCTTTCAACTAATGAACACCCAAGTGGTACGGGTGAACAGGCTCATGTCTGTTACCATTTATTTACTCTTCAGTTTTATTGTATTTTTAACTCTCTTTATGTATTTTGAAGTCATGTGATTCATATTCATGTTAATTATGTCTTTTGTGAACATGAAATGACTGGTTTTTTCCCACCTTGTAATATCTTTTGTTATTAAAATTGCCACCATTGTGTTCTTTTTGGATGCATTAGCAAAATTTCTAAATTGTGTGTGCTTGCCTTAGTTATAGGTGTTTAGATGTAGTTACAGGACCCAATCAGATTTTTTTTTTTGTGGATAATCAAATAGGAAAGTTTCACTTGCAACTTTGTTAAAATTGTAATTATATGATCTTTCGATCATTTTGTTTGGTATATTTTGTCCTCTCTCTTTCCTTTTCTTGTCTTTAATTGGTTGGATTATGTTTTCTCTCTTCTAGTTATTTGGAACATTAATACTTTTCTTACCACACCACCCCCAGCCAAATCTTGTCTTTTAAAAAAATTTTTTTATAAACAGGATTTAGATTGCTATTGTTAATGTGCTATTATTTTTACAGTAGACATCCTCTCTGGATTATAATAATTGAGCTTTGCTTGCATTTTGTTTGGGTTTCTCTTCAGTTTTATATTACTCAGTTTACAAAATACATTAACATGGCAGAGTTGGGTCTCCTCCCTTTTTCATCTTGGGGTGGCCTTTGAACATTTAGGATGTTTGATCTTGTTGTCTGTTTTACGTCAAATCCCCTAGTGCTTCCAGTCTTGTGGCTTTTCTGTTACCGGTAAGCACCTGATCCCAGACAAGGGACCCCTGTGAAGGGCCAATGCCTTCTTTTTCTACCAGAATCTAGAAGAAGGGATAAAGAAGAACCTTCACCCCTTCAACCTTCACCACTCACCACAATAGATTGGGCTGCATCGTATGTTCTTTTAAAATTTAGTGTACTTTTTGAGTAAGTATATACACGTGGTATAAATTACAAGAGGTAAGAAAAGGCATGTGATGAAACAACGTCTCATCCAGTTTCCTTCCTTCGAGACAGTGTCTGCTACCAGCACGCACAGAGTTCAAATTGTCTTTAGGCTTTTCAACTCCCAGCAGCCGATGTGATGTGACCTTCTGTGGAAGGGAGGCAGTGAACTGTGACAGTTGTATCTAAAACCAAAACCTGCCTTGGCTTCCTTTCTTTCATAAAGACCAAAGACTGCCTGTTTAGCTGGAAACTTCACAGACTTTGTCTGTCTTTGTGTTTGGCTTTGTTTGCAGGTACACCTGGCATTATTTGCACTAATGACATGTCTTGAACAATCACTAATCTCTAATCCCTTTATGCTTTATGAGTTTTCATAATTACCCAGAGTAGATCTCACAGTTTTTGACAATATTTGTATTTCAGACTGATATTTAATTTTTCAGCAAGAAAACTTTCTAACATTGGAGCATAGAAAATAAACTGCACCTAAAAGAACAGAACATAAGCACATTTAATTTTACTTTGTGGTAGACAGCATAATGACCTCCCAAACACGTTTCTGTCTTATTCCTCGGGACCCATGAGTATATTAGGCTGCCAAGTGGGAGAATTAGGGTTGTAGGTAGAATTAAGGTTGCTACCCTGCTGACCTTAAAATAGGTGCTTTACCCTAAATTACCGGTGGGCCCCGTGTAATCCCAGGTTGCCTTAAAAGTGAAATGAGGGAGATAGGCAAGGGAGAAACGGATGGCAGCCTGAGAACGACAGGACTCCATCAACCCTGCTGGCTTTGACGATGGAGCCACGGGAACATGAGCCAGGGAAAGCGGCAGCCTGTAGAAACAGGAAAAGGGGAGGAAACAGATTCTCCCCTAGAGCTGACAGAGGGGACGCTGTCCTACCAATACCTTGACTGTAGCTCAGTGAATCATAGTTTGGACTTATGATCTCAAGAACTGTAAGATTATTAGTTTGTGTTGTCTTTTAAAAAATTACCTTATTGATTTATTTATTTGACAGAGAGACAGCGACTGAGGGAACACAAGCAGGGGGAGCGGGAGACAGAGAAGCAGGCTTCCCGGTGAGCAGGGAGCCCGATGCGGGGCTCAATCCCAGGATCCTGGGATCATGACCTGAGTGGAAGGCAGATGCTTAACAACTGAGCCACCCAGGCGCCCCTAATTTGTGTTGTCTGAAGTCACTAAGTTTGTGGTCATTTGTTACAGCAGCAATAGTAAGTGAGTTACACTCAGTCTGGTCTGTGAACAGATAGTTTCCTCATTGGGCTCCCCGGGTTGTATGGAATATACGACATGCCCTAGCTTCTCTTGTGAGCAGAGAGGTGGAGATCTGCAACACAGTGTTGACTCCCCAGAGGACATACAGGCCCAAGTGCCAAAAACCAAAACCAAAACGAACAACCTGGGTTTTTTTCTTGCCTTTTAACACACCTTGTAGTTGTTGAAAGGCAGACATGCTGTATTGGGTAAGAGAAGCTGAGGTAAATAGACCTGTAGTGAGAGGGTTTATATTTTTTGGTGAGGAGTTAGATTGTGTTTACCGTTTCTGGAGATGTGTAAGCACAAGTTCCCTCTAGTGTCCTTGTTTTTTGTTTCTTCTGTTGTTTCCCTAGGAGATCCTTAAATGGAATCCCAGCCTCCCAGTTCTTGCAGCTGTAATCCTCTAATTACCTGGGAGCCTTGGTGATGGGGTCAGGCTGCAGGCGGGAGGAGTGTGGGCTCCCAGCGCTCCCCCATGCCTTATCAGACAGGATGGCTGAGGACCCTGGAACCGGGCGGGCATAGCCCTTTCCTGAAGCTGGTTCAGCTCTGATGATGCGGCTCCCCCTGCGGGCCGGCAGAGAACAGAACAGTCCTTTGGTTCATCTCCTTTTCCCCTGCTGGAAGCCAGAGATTTTCTCAGTCCTCCCCATGGAAACCTGATGGGGCTCCTGGAGCCCAAACTCATGAAATAGGGGGGCCCTTCCATCTAAGCCTGGGCCTCCAGGAGCTTTTAACTCGAGCTAGTCCTCGCTCTGTTTCAGTGTTTGTCCATTCCGGTTTATTTTCCTCCCAGATCCCGGGGAGCAGTGATTTCCTGCCTTTGCCCATTGCTCCAGTTTGGGGCCTGTGTCCCCTGTGACCTCAGTGCTCCAAATGCTCTAAGAAGAATGGTTGGTTTTCAGTTCGGCCTTTTCCTTGTGTGTGTGGAGTGGTCCCATGTCAGAGCAGAAACTGGAGATCAAATGAACTTTTTGATATAAACACTGGAGCTTGGGGCATCTGGGTGGCTCAGTCGGTGAAGCATCTGTCTCTTATTTCCTCTCCCACCATGATCTCAGGGTTGTGAGGTCGAGCCTTGCACAGGAATCTGTGTTCAGCAGTTGCGAGCCTCTACCTCTGCCCCTCCTTCCACTCGTGTGTGCATGTGCGAGTGTGCACATACGCGCGCACACTCTTAAGGAAAAAAACTCAAGCCTTTCTTAAACTTAGAGAATGATCTCTCTTCCATGTGCTTTTTGATTGTCCTCTGGAATTCCTATTGTTATGATGCTTGATACCCCATATGTGTTCTGTGTGCTTAGCATATAAATATTCAATAATATTAGTCATTTTTTTACCCCATTATTTTAATCTTCAAACTTTTTCTCTCTCAGTTCTGGGAGACTTTCTTGAATTGGTTTCCCCTTCCTCCCCGCTATTTTTAAAGTAGGCTTCATGCCCAGCGCGGAGCTCAACATGGGGCTTGACCCCAGAACTGTGAGATTAAGACCTGAGCCAAAATCAAGAGTCAGACAATCAACCAACTGAGCCTCCTAGGTGCCCTGAAATGTTTATTTTTTTAGAATTTTTAAAAGATTTTATTTATTTGAGAGCGAGAGAGAGAGAGAAAGAGCACAAGTCGGAGGCGGGAAGGAGGCAGAAGTGGACCCCCACTGAGCAGGGAACCCATGTGGGGCTGCATCCCAGCACCCTGGGGTCACGACCTGAGCCGAAGGCAGCCGCTTAACCAACTGAGCCACGCGGGTCCCCAGAAATGGTTTTTGTATTAGTTATAAGAAATTGGCTCCCATATTTATGGAGGCTGAGCAGTTCCACGATCTGCAGTCTCTGGTCCTGAGAACCAGGAAAGCTAACGAGAGGAATTCCAGAATGGGAGAAGACATGCCTGCCTCTGAGAACATCAGGCAGGGAGCAGATTCTCTCCGGCTCAGCTTTTTGTTCTATTCAGGCTTTCAGTGGGTTCCATGAAGCCTGCCCCTATTTGGGAGGCAGTCTGCTTTACTCAGTCTACTGGTTCAAGTGTTAATCTCATCCAGAAACACCCTCACAGACACACCCAGAATACTGTTCAACTCCGTGTGGACACCCCCTGGCCCAGTCAGGTGGACAGGTAACATTAGCCATCAGAGACTTCTAACTCAGAATTCATTTTTCTGCAGCATTTACTCTTCCACACCCCATCTCCAAAGCCTCTTTAATTTGGCTGCCGCAGATATATTTTGTTGCTGTCTTTACCGGTTTCACATTTCCCTCCATGGCCAACCGCTGCTGCGTTCCTAGTAGTTACTCTATTTCATCTAATAGTGACTTGCTCAGCATCGACTGTCCAGTTCAACTTCTTAGGCACGCTACTGTGTCTTTCAATAATGATTCATTGTGCTTCGTAAGAACCCTATGAAAGTGATATATTTGATTCACACTCCAAACAGAGGAGTCGCTGGCTGTGGATAAGTTGAGCCACTCATCCACGGTCACATGGCTGCTTCGTAGAGGAGCTGGGGCTGGGCTCTCGCTCACCTGTTGGCCTCTGATCTCAACGTCTCTAAGGGCAAGCAACGCTTCCTCATCTGTGCGGCTGTTGCTGCAGCCGTCAAAAATAGCTAACGTTGATTGAGTGTCCGTCATGTTCCAGGTCCTCTTCTAGGCATTCAAAATCAACTGCCTTATCTGAACAACCACTTAACAAGGTGGCCACTAGCTTCCCCCCAGTTTACATGAGAGGCAGAAACAAGGCTCGGAGAGACTGAGTCCCGGGGGCTGGCATGTCATGGAGCTGAGCCCTCATCGAGACGAAAGTTAAAGAGGTTCTGAAGTCTCCCCTGTTGCTTGGAGTGTGTTTTATAAGAGGGCATTTGCTCCCGTGTCTTACATGCATCTCTCTCTCTCTCTTTTTAAAATTTTATTTATTTATTTGACAGAGACTGTGAGAGAGGGAACACAAGCAGGGGGAGTGGGAGACGGAGAAGCAGGCTTCCCGCCGAGCAGGGAGTCTGATGCGGGGCTTGATCCCAAGACCCTGAGATCGTGACCTGAGCCAAGGCATGGATGCCAACATGCATCTATGTCTTTACCATTCATTTTCTTCTCCCTAGTAATTCAACATTGTATGTTGAGAGACTCCTTATTGTTCGAGGTCCTGGGATGCAGCTGTGCCCGCAAGGAATTTCTATTCTAGGAGAGTGAAGTTGACCTGGGAACAATGGTGGGTTTAAGGTGGGTGTTACATTATGAATTTGTGTGAGGGTGCCCTCCATGTGTTCCTCCCTGTTTTTAGCTCCAGCCAGGTAGCCGAGCCCTTTATTCCTGTGCAGGGGTTGCATGTTGTGTGGGGTGCAGAACCCCCTGGTGTCTCAGGGAGCAGGAGATGAACGAAGTGGCAAAATCTCAGAGAAGTTAGCTCTTTGTTGTAGAGGGATTGCAGCTTTTCCAGAGAGGGTGTCGCAGCATGTGACGTGGGGCATCCATGAGGCTGGGTGGCCTGGTGTGGGGACCCCGGACCTGGCACCAGCTTGGGCATTTGTATGGGGAGCCAGTAATGGCTGAGACTGAATTTCTCGCCAGCCTGTGGGATGGGCTTTACTGAGTAAACAAATGGATGTTCCTTGGGCACCTGGTGTGGTTAGCTGTGGTTGACAGCCACCTACCGCCGCATCGGGGCCGTCCCCGGGACAGCGAAGGATGTTTGCTGTGCATGCCCGCACTCATGGTCTCAGGCAGCGCTGTATTCATTTGGGTGCGTTGGCTGGGATCCTGCTGGAGGATTGGCCAGCAGAAGCAAGGGGGCTCTCAGGGCCTCGGTCCGGTACAGGATGAGACGGGGTTCAAAAGACTAAATGGTTTTGTGCACTGGTTAGATATGGGGGCTGGTAGAACAGGGAGGAGTAAGTCATGTGTGTGGCAGGGCTGAGGAGACTGATTTTTTGCATTCCCAGCAGGCAGGGTGCCCCGTGCCTGGGAGGTAGGTGCCTGGATCCTAACATGGCCCTAGTCTGGTCATACCATGGAAGGCCCAGGCCAAGCGGTTGCCCAGATTGTGGGGATAGCTATTCTGTGGTAGAAATGAGCCCACTAGAAACCATGAGTGTTTTGGGGAGATAAAGCTCTGGCTTGGTCCCAGGAGAAGTCTTTTAGTCTTACTTGGGCCCTGTCTGACTGAGGTGCAGCAGATGGGTGGCCAGGAGACCATGAAATCCCAAGGGTGAGGTGCTTAGGCCCCCGGGGCTCTTGGAGCAAGGGTTCAGTTGCTGAGACCTGCTCCTTAGAGCCAGAGCAGACCTTCAGAGCACACAGCTGGCTTTTGAAAGGCGTCTGCACCTATGAATGAGTTGAGAGGGCGTGGAAGGCCCTTCCTTGGAGAGTTCTGGAATTTACAAGCGAGGCCTGTACATTCACAGTAGGTGTTGCCTGACTTGAGTGGCACATCCCATCCCAGGTTCTGACTGACAGACCCTCACCTCATACCTCCCAGCCACCGATGCCTTAAAGACTGGGTACTCACGGGTGAAGGGAACCAGTTAACAAGGCTGGTTTTGGTGGCTCCACAGCAGGTCCTGACAGAGTAGGCCAACACACGGAGATGTGCTTCAGACTCCCGGGAAATGGGTTGTGGAACCTGAATTTTGGGTGAGGGTGACCCTCAGTCTATCCTTGGTGGGGTGGCCTGGACGCTGTGGGGGGAGACATGCTCAGGAAGGACGGTGAGGTGAGCCAGGTGGACCCGCCCTCACAAAAGGTGGTCCTGCAGAGGGATGGCATGCGCAGGGAGGACACACGGGTAATTGAACAGGGTTTTCAGCCCTAGAGAAAATCCGTAGCTGGTGAGATGTCTGAGGAGGACTTGGAGTGGGATCCAGGGTGGGTGTACTGAGTGTGGCCAGTCACGTTCCCTCCTGTGATGTCTGGATGAGTGAGAGAGACTTCCCCTCACTGTGTGTGTGTGTGTGTGTGTGTGTGGCGGGGGAGGTAGTGGTGCTTGTTGGGAGACAAAGGCAATGTTTGGGAGGTTCCAGAGGTGAGAAAGGGCAGCAGGTGAGAGACCTTATCCGGCAATAAAAGGCCCCAGGAGGGTAGTAGGCAGAGGAGTGATGTGGTGGGATGAAGTTTAGACAGCCCAGTGGGGAGAAGGGACACATTTGGACTTGCTGTGGAATTGCTTGGTCGATTAGAGGCTTGTGGAAGGTGGACCAGACCCTCTAGCTAGGAGGTCCCTGGTTACCTTGTTTGTTGAGTCATTCTCCATGGGGAGCCCTCCGCTGACCTAAGTCCTGCTCCCATGTTGCCTTTCCCAGAAGCACTGATGGGACTGAGGTCTGCCCTGTGTACTGGCTTCCCCTTCAATTTGTCATTCCAAGTAGTGGCTATCACGGGGGTCCATTGGGGTTGGGGTCCTTCCCACTGAGGCAGCTGTTGAGGCAACAAATTGATTATACTGGCCCTCTCCCTCTGAGTGAGGGTTCTAAAGAGGCCTTGGCGTGTGGGCACCTCAGTTGGCCTAACCCATGCTTTCCCCTGTAGCCGTGCAAACCAGGCCTGCCACCATTGAGGGGTTAGAGAAGCTGAGTACCACGTATGGATACTCTCACTGATTAGACATTGATTAGGGGTCACATTTAGAAGGCAGGGTGTGCAAGACTTGGCAAAAGAACATGACACTGAATGGAGGTGCATCTCCCCTAAAACCCACAAGCAGCAGGGTTGGTAGAAGAAAAAAAAAGGAATATTAAAGCAGCGGATTAAATTACTAGTAGGTAAAAATCACCTTAGCAGGGCAGGGGGACTAAAGTATAGTTTCAAGCTTTAATACATTTGAATGGTCGACCCGTTGGGCCTGGCGCCCCACAGGCCACACTGGAGACCCCTGCCAAGGCCCCCAACACCGCGAAGGTATGGAAGTTGAGGGAGACAGACCTGACTCTCACCGAGGATGCTGAGAACAGTGAGCCCCATTGAGACTGGGAACGGTCTTACCTACAGGGATGTGCAAGGGGATGTCCCTCACGCTGGGTGAGGTGCTTTGCACTAAGGAGAGAGGGAACTGCTTCATCTCTCCTGGGATCCTGTTATCTTGCTGTAGCCAGACCTGCTGAAACACACTGTACATGGTACACACATATACACAACCATTTGGCCGCTCTCTTTTTCCCCTCCCTTGGCCCGGAAGCCTTTGCTGCCTTAGATGAGAGCCAACGAAACCTCTCCTGACTGAACACTGAAATGTCTTTAATGAGAAGAGCTGTCTTCCAAGACAGGGTGGCCTTGGACATTGTTGCTGCCTCGCAAGGAGGCACCTGTGCCGTCATCCCAGCCGGACATCGTGCTCATGCCTGATGAGTCTGCAGGCGCATTTCCCTTATCACGTCTCATGAGGACTCAAGTGGATACCCTGAGCGATCCGACCCCCCCTCACTCTTAGGGACCTCATAGATCAGTGCTTTGGATCATGGAGATCTTAATGGAAAACACTGTTACTTGTTTGGGGGTCATTATTTTACTCTGTTTTCTTACACGTGCCTATACTGTTGCTATGGTATCTGCCTCACTGCAGGCTGAGGGCTGCAAACCAGCCGTTTCCACGCTGGCTGAGACTTTGCCACCGCTCAGGGCCCGTTGTGGAGTAAGGGGGACTGTAGGATCGGAAAAGCGGGTCACGGGGGCACAATTTTGGAGGAGGTCATCCAGTTGATCTGCGAACTGGAGAGGGCACTCACAATCTCCTCACCCCTCCTCTGGCCTCGAAATGTACATTCCGCCCACTTTTCTCACCCTGGGAGCCATTTTCAAGGATGCAGCTGTGACAGGGCAGTGAGACCCTCTGGATGGTGTAAGCTAGCTGAACCCTTTGTGAAGGCCTCTCGAGAAACTTTCAGATTCCGGCCATGGGTGAGGAGATCCACTCATTTTGCAGGTGCCTAAGACAAGCCTCGTAAATTCCTTGGCTTGTCCACCTGCCACGTACCGATCTGGGGTCTCGGCCTCTTTGGCCTCTCCCTGCCCTCTGAGTACAGGGGGCGGTTTTGGATTTCACCCGGGATGCTCCTGGCTTTGCAAACCAACAGGGACTGAAGACTTGGTAGTAAGAACCGGACTGACCTGGGCTGCAGTCCTGGCCTTACCACGAGCCGGCTGTGTGATTCTGAGCAAGACACTTCTGCTGTCAGCCTCCATTTCCTCGTTGCTGAAACTGGGAATAATCCCTCCCTCAGAATGGCAGAATGCCTGAAAGTTGGCCCCGGTAGATGCTCCAACACTTGGCCGTTTTGGTTATTACTCGTGTTGGCAGTTGGTTGGACAGTGAGGTATTCCGGGCCAGCGTCCCCAACAAGACGACACGAAGTCAGGACAGCTAAGAGAAAACAGCACTGACACCCTGTCCTGCGGCTTAGACAGGACACACTGACATTCTGCTTTGCAGCCTTGGCCGGAATGACTTCTGCAAAACGTCCTAAAAGGAGACAATTATCCGCAATGCGCTTGTCACTATCGTGGGCAAGGGCAGTTAAAACGTAAGCCCCTAGATGTCAGCCAAAAAAGACCATCCGCACTTGATAGGAACCTAATATCGATAGGTAGATGCATGACCAAAGTCCTGATTGGCACGACTCAGCACACCCTGATTGCTTAAGATAGTTCCACAAAAGAGCTCATAAAACTCCCTAAACTTAGAAACTCCGGAGGCAACCCACGTGGGCCGCCCCTCTCCCCCCAGGAGCCTTGTACAATAGCTCTGCTGCCCACCACTCTTCGTCTGGTCTCCCTCTTCATTCTTCCAAGCGTTGTGACCAAGAACCGCAGGCACCAACAGAGTAGAACTCCTGCATCACTAACACAGGCAAACGTCCCCTAACCTGTGGGGGACTGGGTGGGATTGTTGGCCTTCTATGACTTCTGGCTTCTCTCTACTTGACCTTGCTTCCTTTCCCTGCATGTTTGGGCCAGGCCGGGTCAGAAGCTAATGCTTCTGGCTTTTAGACCAGTGTCGTTTCTGTTACATTAAACATGTTGGATTGGCCGTTTTCTTCAGCATCCCTAGTTCTCACACACCCTGGCGACAACAATTGCTTTTTTGCTCCTGATGCACTACAAACTGGCAACCTTGCCTCATGTGGCGAAGCTGCTCACTGGTTAGATTAAGCTAGGTTAGACCAGCTGGGCTCCCCCGACCCCGAGGCGTCTGTGGATGCACTGGAATGGGGCAGGACTGGAGCTGGACCTCTAATTGAAATACAGAATTTCCTTCAATTATAAATGACAATAAAAGGTCAAACACTGACCTATGTAGTAGTATCAGAACCCATAACTTTGTCACTCCCCCAAATCCTAACTATTTGCATATTGTGTCACAGTTGTCCCTGATTTCTCAAAATATCATTTATTCTCATCACTACTTTTTATTTATGGTAGTAAGCATTTTGGTAATAAGGCTTTGTTATTTATTGTGTTAAAGAAGCACATATAGGGGCGCCTGGGTGGCTCAGTGGGTTGAGGCCTCTGGCTTCGGCTCGGGTCATGATCCCAGGGTCCTGGGATCGAGCCCCGCATCGGGCTCTCTGCTCGGCGGGGAGCCTGCTTCCCTTCCTCTCTCTGCCAGCTTCTCTGCCTGCTTGTGATCTCTCTCTCTCTCTGTCAAATAAATAAAATAAAATCTTAAAAAAAAAAAAGAAGCACATATATTTATACAGCCCCCATTTATTTAATAATTGGGTGAACAAATCTAGATATAATTGGTTTTCCCTGTAATTCTATGTATTTTGACTTATGAATTGGGAAAAGGTCCCTTGGCTTTACCTGCCTGTATGGTTTATGGCACAAAAACTTTTTATGAATTTCAAGCAGTGAAAAACTTTCTGGGTAAGAGTAGCAATTCCCAGTTAGACCACAAGAGGGAGATATTTCCCCACTCATGTTTTAGAAGAGCATCGCAGGGAATTTTCTGTATTCCTTTTTAACTCTTGTTCTAAAATTGGTTCAAGTTTTCTTCTTTACTGTTAGCAATGTAATTGGGGCCCTGTCATGAGGCTCTGCAGTTGAGACCTCGCCAAGAGCCGAAGCATTCTTGTTCTGTGATCCCGGCAGATGTGCTATGGACGAGGGAGCCTCCCAGGCCTAGCTGAGACCTGAAGTTGAGCGCCCAGGTTTGCTGTCTTCTCAGCCCCTCCCCGCCCCGCGCCCCTGCCCCCCATCCCAGGCTTGTAAAGCAGACGGTACACTCGGTTTGTTATTCTAGTAGACGCAGACCCTCAATCAGAGCCGCCCGGAAAGGTTGCCAAGCACTCAATGGCTGTTAGGAGAAGGTGCTGTGCTTGTGCGGGAAGGAGGAGGGGACACAAATCTAACAAATCTGAGGCCTGGGCCAGGCCGCCACTTGCTTATGCAGTGGCCCCCAGGGCTGGTTTTAATGGGAACAGTTTCGCAGGTTCCTTGTCCTTTGGCCGCATCAGCACGTAGGTCACTGTATGTGTTTAAGGGCTCAGAATGGAGGTCTAGGCTGTCTAATTGCAAAGGGCAGCAGCCACTTTTACGAGTTGGCATGGAACCAAGGAACAGCTCTCCAAGCCCTCCCTAGAGCTGAACTGGGTCAGGCTGAAGAAGCACCAGCAAGAGGCCTCTGTGTGGGGTGGGCGGGGGGGGGGTGTGTGTCACTCCTGCTCTGCAGCTGGCTCTGTGCTCCCACCTCCCGCAGGGACTCTAAAAGTAACATTTGCTACACAACCTTCTTCTCCAGCCTTGGACAACCGCTGGCTGTTATTTTTGCGGTCCTAATTATGGGCCGTACTGTTCCGTGCCCTCATCCCCCTGTGCACGCATGCATTCATCTCCTGAGGACGTCATCTATTGCGAGGTGCCTTTCCAAGCACCATCCGGGGTGCTGGGCCCACAGCAGGGGCTCCCCTCCCCCACAATGCTGTGTGGCTCTATAGTGTGCCACGGACTGTTAGCATGTGTTGGGTAAATGCCACCATTCTGAATAGGTAGGGGTCTTTCTTTTTTCAAAAATATCTTATTTATTTGTTTGTCAGAGAGAGATGGAGAGAGAGGGAACACAAGCAGAGGGAGCAGCAGAGGGAGAAGCAGGCTCCCCGCCGAGCAGAGAGCCCGATGCGGGACTCGATCCCAGGACCCTGAGATCATGACCTGAGCCGAAGGCAGGCACTTCACCGACTGAGCCACCTGAATAGGGGCTTTTCACATGTGTCCGCAGCATGACTGGCTGGCAAGTTGTTGATCTGCTCTGAGCCTCAGTTTCCTCAAATATGAAATGAGAGTAATATTACTTATCTCCTGAGAGTATTGTGAGAATTAAGAAAACAAAGTGAGTACCCAGCTAGCCCGGTGCCTGGCGGTTGTTGGGAAGGATGACGGCTTTGTTCCTGGAGCTCATGATGTCCCCGGGCGAGTGTTAGCAGCCGGGCGTGGGAGCCGTGGCAGCTTTCTGCTTTGTTTATGAGGTGGCACCTCCAATAAGCAGCGAACTCAATGAATACCCTTCATATAAGTGTCATAGGTGTATTGGGTGAGGTGACAGCGTGACAAAGTGGTCAAGAGTGTAGGCTCTCAAGCTAGGTGGCCTGGGCTAAGTCCCAGCGCTGACACTTAGTAGCCGCAGCACTTACGTGAGTCACTGAGCCCCTCTGTGCGTCGGTTTCCCCCCATTTGGAAGAGGACTGGTGACGAATTCGCACCTGCAAACCACTTGGAGCGGTCCCTGGCACGTCGGAAGCATTCACCACGCTGAGCTCTTATTATTATTGTATTGCCCAAGGCAACTTGTTACATATGTTCTGATGCCAAAGGTAAAGGGTTGTGAGAATCTACTACGCATTCGAGACGAGTGGTCTCACGTCCCTGGAGCCCGTTTCCTCGATATTCCGTGGTGAGTGGTAGCAGTGGGGGAGTCCTGGTGGGGTGGTGCTGCAGGAGGTCGTGGAGAGGACGTGACCGTGGGCTGGCGGGCGAGCTGCCCGTGGGCAGTCAGAGCCTCTTCACCCCTTCCTGCCCTTGGAGTCCACCATCCCCCCACCTTGCCCCCGGTGGGGCTGTTTTCAAGGATGCAGCCTTGAGAGCGCACTGTATTTTTGAGACCTTTTGGATGGTCTACGTGGCTGAACCCTGTTAAAGCTTCTCTAGAAACCTTAAGACCCCGGTGGCAAGTGTGGAGGTCCGCTCATCCCCTGGCTGCCCAAGACAAGCCTGGTAAGTTTCCTTGCTCGTCAGACTTGCCCGCTGCTGACGTGGCTGGCCTCTGTGTTCGGTCTCTCCCTGCTTTATATGCAGGGGTGGTCTGTGAGCCATCGTATGGGGGTAATGATGGGTGGCTGTTGGGGGGAGTGACGGCAGGGAGTTGCTAGTAGCTGAGGTGGGAGGTGATGACGGAGCGATGGAGGCAGAGCTAGTGGGGCACTAGGAGGGCAAGGTGGTGAGGCAGGAGGCCAGACCTTCTCTGACTCCTTGGAGGCCATCCAGGCTGTGGCTAACTTCAGGAACTAGCTGTGTCCCTGACTGTGCTCCCAGAGGTACCCGTCCCTGGTGTGCTGGAAACACAAGCAGCAAGATCAGTTCCGGCGTGTGATGTAGGAGCTTGCGTCATTCATTTTTGGGTGCTTATTTTATAGGCTCACTTCCTCCTCCACCCCCCGCCCCCCCAAGAACCACAAGCATTTGAAAGGTTTTGTATAAATGTTTCTTGTAATATTCCTTTGATTTTGGGCTCAGATAAAAGAACCTTCACCTTCAGGGGTGACAGGTCATATGTTTCTTTTTTTTTTAAATATATTTTTTAAAGATTTTATTTATTTATTTGACAGACAGAGATCACAAGTAGGCAGAGAGGCAGGCAGAGAGAGGGGGGGGAAGCAGGCTCCCCGCTGAGCAGAGAGCCTGGTGTGGGGCTCGATCCCAGGACCTTGAGACCATGACCTGAGCTGAAGGCAGAGGCTTTAACCCACTGAGCCACCCAGGCGCCCCAAGGTCATATGTTTCTTAAACTATTGAGAAGTGGCATCTGGTTTACAAGTCCTCCTGTGGCTGGCAGAATTAATTTGTGTTGAAAAAAATGGGACCATGTTGTTATCCTCCAACCTCCCTTCAATTACGGAAAAAGGGAGAAGAAAAGCTCTTTCTTTCCTTTGATTTCAGAGTCCTGCTGGGCACCTTGTCTCCTGTGTATTTGTCTGTGAGCCCAGTTCCTTCCTGATGAGACCAGGGTACTGGGATGGGGGCAGAGGCTGCTGTAGGCATGAGGACACAGTGGGTAGATGTGAAGTTTTCATTTGGAACTTGGGTGAGCGAGTGGTATGTGCACTGACCTTACCAACTAGGGAATCTTTTTGGACAGAAAAGAAAGCAAGCAGGACACCTGGGTGGCTCAGTCAGTTAAGTGGCCAACTCTTGATTTCGGCTAACCCTGCGTTGGGCTCCCTGCTCAGCAGGGAGTATGTTTGTCCATCTCCCTGTGCCCCTCCCCCTGTTCATGCTCTTCTCTCTTTCTCTCTAATAAATAAATAAGATCTTAAAAAAAAATCTTAAAAAAAGAAAAACCAAACCAACCATAACAACCAAACCTGATATTTTTGACCCTTAAAAAATTTAGCTCCACATTTAGTAAAGCTGGGAAACCTGATGTTTTCCTTGGGAAAAGCCGTTGCCATTTCTTCCAGAATGCTGAGAGGCAGCGCTCAGTGGCTCGGGGGCTGGGGCCAATGCCACTTGCCTTCAGGCCGCTGAGTCCAAGCTGAAGAAGGAACCAAAGGGTACACTTCAGGACGCGCTTGTCTCCAAAAGGCGGCTTCCGAAAACTGCTAATTGTGCATGTTAAACAGGAACCAGAGGCTCCGGGCAGCCTCTCCGACTCCTCTTTGCAGATGTTTTATGGAGGTGATTTAAACCCTAAGTCTCTTCCCTTCCGCCCTCT
>PISX010021713.1:0-33097 GCA_004024625.1 Mellivora capensis
TTGACTGTTTCCTTTGCTGTGCAGAAGCTTTTGATCTTGATGAAGTCCCAAAAGTTCATTTTTGCTTTTGTTTCCTTTGCCTTTGGAGACATATCTTGAAAGAAGTTGCTGTGGCTGATATCAAAGAGGTTACTGCCTATGTTCTCCTCTAGGATTCTGATGGATTCCTGTCTCACATTGAGGTCCTTTATCCATTTCATCCCTGGGTTACAAGGGTGGTTCAACATTCGCAAATCAATCAATGTGAGAGAACAAATCAATAAGAGAAGAGAGAAGAACCACATGGTCCTCTCAATTGATGCAGAAAAAGCATTTGACAAAATCCAGCATCCGTTCCTGATTAAAACACTTCAAAGTATAGGGATAGAGGGAACATTCCTGAACTTCATAAAACCTATCTATGAAAGATGCACAGCAAACATCATCCTCAGTGGGAAAAAGCTCACAGCCTTCCCGTTGTGATCAGGAACACGACAAGGATGCCCACTCTCACCACCCTTGTTCAACATAGTATTAGAAGTCCTAGCAACAGCAATCAGGCAACAAAGAGAAATGTATCCAAATTGGCAAGGAAGAAGTCAAACTCTCTCTCTTCGCAGATGACATGATACTTTATATGGAAAACCCAAAAGACTCCACCCCCAAACTACTAGAACTCATACAGCAATTCAGTAATGTGGCAGGATACAAAGTCAATGTACAGAAATCAGTGGCTTTCTTATACACTAACAATGAAAATATGGAAAGGGAAATTAGAGAATCGATTCCATTTACTATAGCACCAAGAACCATAAGATACCTGGGAATAAACCTAACCAAAGAGGTAAAGGATCTGTACTCAAGGAACTACGGAATACTCATGAAAGAAATTGAAGAATACACAAAAAGATGGAAGACCATTCCATGTTCTTGGATCAGAAGAATAAAGATTGTTAAAATGTCTATACTACCTAGAGCAATCTATACTTTTAATGTTTTAGAATATTTTAATTCTTACCTTAGAATGGGAAAGGGCCAAAGAGTTCTGAGAATGTGCCCCAGGCTGCTATCCTGGGCCAGGCCCGAGCGTGGCTTCGACTTCTGCCAGCTCGAACCGAGCCCTGCAGAAAGGGAGCTGAGAAAGGCCATGTGGCCTTGTGACCAGCAGGAAAAGGAAAATCAGTTTGGTGACTCAAACGTGAGTTTCCTCCAAGATGGATACAGGAACCATGATTCAAATTTATTATTAAAATGATAATGGTGATAAAAATAATCGGAAAATATGCAAAAAGTTGGTAAGAAGAGGGGAAGAGAACCACTGAGGAGAAGTAAGAGGAATTCTCCACCGTCTCCAGCTGGTGGTTGAGAAATTCCGTGTGACATCGATAAATCTAGAAACGGATGCATGTGCCTGTCCCCAGGCTCAGGGAAGGGGTGCTGGGGCACCAGTAGGCACAGGCTCAGGATGAGGACACCGGGGGTACCATCAGTGATGTCATCAGCAACAAGTCTCTGTGAGAGCTTGGACTGACGGTGGTGTTGATGTGGGCTTTGGTGGTAATTCTGGTCATGACAGATAGCTTGCCCTTTATTGTTAATTTTTAGTACTTCTTTGAATTTTTATTTGCAGGGACACAGATCACTTTTGTAGTTATATAATTAATCATAGCAACAGTGGTAAAAATACAATCTAGAAACTTAAAGCCAAGGGCAGAGATCCACTTGAATTATAAGCAACTATGGACAAGGATTAAGAAAGAATTTTTTTCATGACTCTTATTACTACCTTAAGGAATCTTCATAATATTAAGGTAGGGACATACAGGATACAAAATTGTGGGTAGATATAATCTCTTTTACATAAATAATATGCATAGGAAAAAGTAGAAGGAAACTGCCATTGTTTTGCGTTTTTATTTATGATAAATTAGTGTCTTGGTCTTTATCTCTATTTTGTCTGTATATCACACATACTTTCGTGTCTAGAAAATTAAAGTGGAGTATATTTTGTTCTCAAAACATAGATGAGCCTTAAAAGAAACCACACTAACGGAAAAGTGGAGCTCTCTGCAGGCTGCTTGGAACTCTAGCTGGCTTGGTCTAAAGACAGAACCATCATTAGAACGAGGAGCCCCGACGCAAGGCTAACGAAGTGTGTGACCCCCGTGAGCCACTTGAAAGGGACCTCAGCTATCCATCTGGCAGATCGCACTGCCTACAACCTGCACATATTCATGGAACCGTAACACGGGTGCTGCTGGTCAGTGTCGATTGGTCTGAAAGACCAGGAAGCCCTGGGAGGGGAAGCAAGCAGGCGTTTCCACCTGCAATGACAAGGCGTCCACAAGAGGAGACAAGTCCTGCTCTAATGCAGCAGCGGTGGGCTTCCTGAGACTTTGATCCCTCGGCCGCGGTCTACAGCTGGAGGTCCCTGTGAAAGTCACCTCTGTAGGGGGACGCTTTTCTGTCCTTGTAGTCTCCAGCTAAAGACCCTAACTCCTTGTCAGATGTCACCCACTTTCTCACCACTCCCCCAGCTTGGTTTGCGGCCCCATGAATGTAGTCACTCTATTCCGTATCATTTGTCCCTGGACCCCGTTCTGTGATTTGTGTAGGGAGCTGTTCACAAGGGAAAGTGAGGGGAAAGATCATTTTTATGGTGAAGACATCTCAGCTATAACATAGTACTCTGCGAGGACTGAATGTATCTCCCCACGATCCATGTGTTGAAATCCTAGCCCCCAGGGTGACGGCCTTCGGGAGGGGCTTAGTTCATGAGGCTGGAGCCTCCATGAATGTATTTTTGCCCATATAAAAGGGACCCCAGAGAGCTCACTTAGCCTTTTCCCATCACTTCAGGAAACAGTGAAGAGTGTGTCCGAAAGTCCTTGCTCACTGGGACCCCCCAGCGCTGGGACCCTGATCTCATATTCCTGCTCTCCAGAGCTGGGAAATCAACCTGTGTTGGATTTTTTTTGTTTTTGTTTTTAAAGATTTTAGATTTTACTTACTTGTCAGAGAGAGAGAGAGAGATCACAATCAAGGGGAACAACAGGCAGAGGGAGAAGCTGATGCCCCACTGAACAGGGAATGGGATGCGGGGCTCAATTCCAGGACCCTGGGATCATGACCTGAGCCCAAGGCAGATGCTTAACTGAATGAGCCACCCAGGCATCCCTAAACCTATATTGTTACAAGCCACTCGGTCTTCAGTATTCTGTCCTCGCAGCCTTAATGGACCACCCAGAACCTTCCCCAAACTATAGAACTACTTGCAGTTCTCCCCAGTATTGCTGAGAAGTGGGTGGCACATTGCCTGTACCCATAGGGCTGGTGTGATTCTAAAACAGTTCACAGTTAGGACGCATTCCAGAAATAAAATCGATACACAAATACCCACAGTCTGATGAGGGGTTCAGCCATCTACGTGGTGGACAGAAAGGAAAATTATTCACTTGTTTGTATCTCTTTAGCCAGTGTAACAAAAATAGGTTTGTAAGATCCCAGTCAGAAATATTGCCTAATAATAAAACATAAATTATAGTGTTCCTTTATGGACTACATATTTTTGCCCTCTTAACATTCAGAAATATTACCTTTTATGTGTATCTTTAATACCAAGCTTTCTGAGGGGCTCCCTACCATTTTAGCAGGACTGAGTTAAAATGTATGTTCGACACCATATTTTTTCTAGCCTTTAGGAAAGCTTCATTCAAGTGCTTTTTCAAAGGCTTTTGAAACTGAAATCTTCTGAGAGGGCTTCCTGCATTGCTGTTGAATTTTGAGTAATTCTCAGCAGTAGCAGTGAAGCCCATTGCTCTAATGCCAGGCTCCTGTCCCCCGTCTATGTCATCGTTGAGATTTCTTCATGACAAAAGCCTACTGAGCACCTTCACAGATGTGACAACTCAGACTTCAGGGATAGATTTAATTTGGAGACTCTGTGGTCTTTGCTGTGCTCTGTGGAATTCTTGATGAAGGTAAGAAGCCAGACTAGCGGCCTTAAGAAGTCTTGCCCAAAGACTGATTTGCTTTATCTCTCTTCTGCAACTTTCCAAGATTCCAGCTCCCCTAATGCTCCATGGGCGGGGGATTCCTTCCAGGTTCCTGGTTGAGTTGAGCCAGTGGAAGGTGGACAGAGAGGTGGGGTCCTGGAGGTGGGGAGTGGGACAGGTCGGGGAACACAGGGAGGGAGGCGGCCTTCTGCTGCAGCTTGTGGAGGACAAGCATACAACAGGGTCCCCCCGGCCCCGGCAACCACTGACTTACTTCCTGTTGTTGTAGCTTGTCTTTCCTAGAAGGTCATATAAATGGGATCTGGAGAAATAGAGTCATTGAGGGGTGGGGAAGAGGGTCGGCTGTGAAGGCGGGAAACTCTGGGAGCGGTATCTTAAGCGGGGTCGTGCTGGACGATCACACATGATTGCTAACACTCCTGAAACCTTGCTCGGGCAGATCTTTCCGTATGTAAGGGACACTTCGACGAGGCCAACTCTGGAACGGTGAGAAGTGACTTAAGTAATAACCACATGTGTTGTCACTGTAGTAAGTCCCCAGCCACAGACAGAATGACTTTGAGGAGCTGCCACCATGTCCCTGCTCTGTTGCACAGGTCTGTGACAGTCATTAGCATTTAGAGGCCAAATAACTTAATGCCGTTATTTTGATTATGCAAGGAGATAGCGAACAGGATGTGTTCAAGGAGAAACTCCCACGCCCGTGTGTTCCACGACATTGTCCAGTCTCCGCATGGTTTTTCCTTCCTGAGTGTCCTCCTTGCTCACGTCTGTAGCAGGTGCTGGGACGCATGCCAGCCTCAGGGCTCTCGGGACCACATTCCTACCCAGGAAGTCTGTGTCCTGAGGCTCAACTAGCTGAAGGCTTGCGATGTCTTTGGCAATACAGCTCCTCAGAAATACAGACGCCTGATGTCTTTGTTTCCCATCAGTCCTGTACACTCGTCTCCATACCCAAAGTTCTGTCTTTATCTTCCGCAGCCCACCTTATTTCCTTACAGGGCCCTGGCTTTTCCTCGGTCTGTGGCGTTTGGCTGAGGACAGTGTCGAACATTAGTACCTTGAATGAGACCTTTGGTCCCAGTCATGTTAGTCAACTGGATGGCTTTATCAGGCCTTTGTTGTGTGATGGCCTTTGGAACCTCATCTGTCCCTGCTGGGTTCAAGACACAGGTGACCTTTCCAAACCTCATGGTTCCAAATGTCTTGATACTCTTACCTTCTATTAATTTTATTTGCAAACTCTTTCCTGTACTCATCTACATCTTGTGTTAATTCATAGTGTTTTGCAGTAGAAAAAAGATCCTGCTTTCCCGTATCAGAGGGAGCATGCATTTTAGGGTCCGGCTCAGGAGCAATGTCAGAAGGCTCTTCTCTGGATGAAGTACTACTTCCCACTCCCTTCGGACTTCGCATCCTCTGGGGTCTCGTCTGACTTCGGCAGGGCCACTCAGTAAGGCAGGCTGACAGAATAATTCGCACGGAATCTGTGCACAGATACACCACGTCTGCTTGTGATAGGTGTGCTTCCACGATTCTGCCAGACGAAGCCCTTAAGAACTCACACATTATCCTCCCCCCCTTTTTTTAATCCCCTGTGACTCATTTGCTCCCAGGACTATATCAGGCACATAGTCAATGTTTGTTAAATGAAATCGTCTTCATTTTTTAAAAAAATACAACTTTGCCAGTGTGTGTAAATTGTTAAGCATGCATGGTTAGTACTGCAAAGAAATACAGAATAGCCTTCCAGAGTCTTTCCAGGAAGATGTGTGCATGGAAAGGCAGCAAACAGAAGACCGTCGTGGGCCATGTGCTGCGGTATATACACATCTGAGTGCCCAGATGAAAACGGTAACACCCCTGGGAAAATGAACTACGGCACATCTTCAAGAAAGAACAAAGCCTCAGAACGTGTGTGGGACTCAGGTGCATGGGGAACTGGATTTAGAGCATTTCGAGCTAAAGGGGAAAAAAAACACAAAACAATAGAGAAAATCAGATTTGCAAACGAGCCCAGCAGTCTGGGGGACAGAAAAGCAGACGCCCACCCAACGTGGACATGCATTTGGGGACAGAATTTAGCTTACCTGAATGGCTCTACATTTTTCTAGGTATGGAACACGAGGCTGTCCTTTCTGTGCTTCCTCCTGACCCCCTCACTCCAGTTGAAACTGTCTGTTGAGACATGGTCTTCCTATGACCTTGGACTTCTTTTACTTGCTCAGTTTGGTCTCAGACTTTTAAAAAAAATTGCAATTTCTTGTTGCTTGTGTACAAATTCTGGAAAACTGCATTGCCATTAAAGATCAGATATAAAAGGTTTCTGCTAATATACATCACCTGCTGTGGAATTCATTTGTTTCTTGTGTTTGTCTAGAAAGGGTCTAAGTATTATCACCTTCATTAAAAGTTTATCTAAAAGCTCCTGTGTATCTGTTCTGCATATAAAAACAATTTATGTTTGCCACATAAAATTAAAAAATAGGTTAAGAAAGCCAATATGTTAACTACAGACATACAATTTATGGTTTCTGGTGAGCTTTGTTTAAAAAATTGGATTCAGCATGTATAAGCACATGCCTATAATATATGTACACAAATACTAATACAAAATGGGAATTTTGACATCTATTTGTATGTTAAAGGGAGAAGACAGCTCACCCATTGTTCAAGTGTATAGATCAGAGGTATTGGGGAAAATAAATAGAATACTAAAGAAGAATTAAAATGAGCAACTTTTATGATGTTTACTGGGCAATTTGTGACCACCTAGTGCTAAAGGCCAAGTGTTGAGCAGAAACAAAGGAAAACGTCGTCAAATGATACAACACCATGAGGAAGTCTCCACGGCAAGGGACAGAATGTGAGTGTGCTGACTTTCCCCGTCTGATGGAGAAGAAACACGTTAAGGTCATGTGGATTTATAACTTTAACAATTCAGAAGAACCTCTAACAGTATGAACATATCCAAAGTCCCAGAAAGAAACACACACACACAACAAAAAGCATCTAAAATTGTGGGTCCTCCTTTTGACTTCTGCTTCTGGAAAGGCGTGGGCATACTTTTCTGGATTCTGCCATGAGATCCAGCCAGGAATCCTGGACATTTGGGTAAAGCAAATGTGGAGGGACTGAAAGGAGCAGAGGAGAAGGTGACCGGCCGAGGGCCTGGAGAGGTTGGCGACCAGGAAACAGCAGTGGTTCAACCCAGAATGTCCCCAGCAAAAGCCTGCTGGCCTGTTGTCTCTAGTGGCGCCAGCCCTAGAGACCCCAGGGGACAAGGGGCAGCCCAGCTGGGCAGAATACACGTGGTGTGTGAGGGCTGCTGTGCTCCAGCAAACACCACACAGACCTGCATCCCACTCCCAACCCCACGAGTAAAGGCCAGGTGGGGCGCTTGGCCAGACTGTGGTGAGGCACCCCAAGTCGCACTGCAGGGGTGTTAGAGAAGGCGTGCCAGGGAGACGGGACCTTCCCTACTGCCATGGAGACCACTGCCACCTCTACCTGGTGAGACAAGGTGCCCCTCGCGCTCCCCACAGGGAAAGGGGAGGCCTTGCAGGGGGGCCAGGACTCTCGTCCCCGCAGGGACAGGAGGACCCCACCCAAAGTGTCAGGATGACTGTGTGAGGATCTGGTAGGGTGTTTCAGGGCAGGTGTGGTGGAGAGTCTGATGCCCACGTCCCTCTAGCAGCAGTAACACGGTGCCACGAGGCCACACACGTGACCTGCACTCTCCCTGCGGCCACAGGGATGGGAGAGACCCACAGCCTCTGCCTCCTAAGGCACAGCATTGAATAAGATGCGGAGTCTCGGAGCATCACACCCCGGGGTGAGGGACGGCGGGGGAGGAGGTGTGACCATCAAGGCAGAGTGAGAGATGCAGTCGTCCACATCTTGACCTGGTGGTGGTTACGGGGGTCTGCAGGCAGGAGAAAGGGACACAGAGCCATCCACACACGCACTGTACCAATGTCCAATCCCTGCTCTTAGCCTTGTACTATAGTTCCTCAAGAGGTAGTTTTGGGAGAAAGTGAGCAAAGGGTACATAGGACCACTCTGGACGACCATTGCGATTTCCTGTGAATCTATAATTATTTTAAAACAAAAGCTTTTAAAAAGTACATGCTGTATATACATAAGCAGAAAATTAAAAAAAAACAGAGATGGCATATTATTATTGTTGTTATATCACTTTTGTGATCACACTGTTACTATATCACTAAATGTGATTAGGATAAGAATTTCCAGTTAGGAAAACAATTATATCCAATTTGAGAATACCTTGTACAAAAATGAGATTGTATATATGTGAGCATATGTGCATGCATTGGAAATTTCTAGAAGGATGCACAGAAACTCTGGATATTGGGGCTGGTAATTGGGGAGAGGCTGGGAATCTGCTCTTTATTTCTGCCTTTCTGTACGAGTTGAAATTTTCCCGTGTGAATTGATTACTTTTGTAATTGAAATGTATTACCTAAAGGCTATAAAAGAAGAAATGATCTTGAAAATGTATAATATTTAAAAGACCTGGTTGGAAATAAAACTAAAACTAAATTGAATTGAAACCATAGAAATCTACATTTGGGGATAATTCTAACACCAGGTGTATGGAACACTTAAATATATTTATTCCAAAATTTACCGTTCCTTGGATTTTCTTTTTCCAAATCCTCCCCAGTGTGTGGTGCACTGGAATAGTTACATTATGGTGTGCATTTACCTTTATCTTTGTTACTTCCATGACCGAGTGATTAGTTCGACATAGATACGGGACTGTGGGCATGACTGTAAACAGTATTTCACACCTGGGGAGGCCGGAGAACCTCAAAGAAAACATCGTAAGAACCCGAGCCTCTCCCCAGGCTGTGTTCTGGTGTTTCCATCTATGCAGGAGCTTCTCCTCCTGTTTCATTCTCTCTCCCAGATTTCCCTCCTCCTTCTTTTGATACTTGCTATCTCCAGGTTTCTGTCCCGGTTCATGCTACAACACATTCATTCCACAGAGCATTTACTAAGTATCTCCCATGGGACGGTAGTGTTCTGGGCATCGAAAGCATAGCCGTGGGAGAAGAAGGTCTCTGTTGGAAGGGGGCATCATGTCGGTGTGTGAGCTGGGCTCTGAGGACCACCACTCCCATGTCGCTGTGCCTTCTTCCCACCACTGCAGCCGGGGATGGAGAGCAGCAGGGACTGGGCGGATCAAACGTGCTGACCGTTTGCTTGGGCCGCTGCTCCCAGGCAACCCGAAATATTGAGTGGAACCGCTTCCTACAGCTTCCAAGAGCGCATAATTAGAATTCCAAGGGCATAAGCAAATGCTCTGTCCATGCGACGGTCCCTAAGAAGGGAGGCAGCAGTTTCATCCAAGAGGGTAATTTCAGCACAGAATCGTGGTTTGGAGCTTGTGCTCCGTTTCATTATGAGTTTATGGGGAGCTGATATAGAGCCAGGGAAACAGGTTGGGGGCTCAGTGATCGCGCACTTGTCTCCTGGTTACAGCTTTAATCCTCTATTAAATAGTATGAATCCTTTTCAATTATATTAATTTAACTTGCCATCAATGGCGATGGATTGATATCAGGAACTTTTTCAGTTTTAGCTGCTAGCCAAGAGCCCTTGGTGAAGTAAACGACTTAGAAAGAAATATTGGACTCTTCTCTGAGACAAGCCTGGAAGGATTTCAAAGCTTCGTCGTTGGATTTTTGTTTTGTTTTTTTACTTCAGCACAACTTGCTACCAGAGTCTCATACCGCATCTTTCTTCTCTCTTAGGAATCAAATGTGTGCGCACAACACTCTGTGACAAACCAGTGAGGGGCATGAGCTAATCCTAGACTTTGATTAATGTTCTTGGGAAGTTTACAAGTTTTCTTGAATTTCCAAGAGCAGTTTGACCCATAAAAGTCCAACCTTTGGTATGCTCTCTGCCCTGCAAGTCTTCCACCAAATTCAGCCAGAAGGCAGCGAAGGTGCGGAAGGAGGACAGAAGTGCGGGACCCGGGGTTGGCAGGAGCACCTGCTGTCCTCATGCTGATTTCCAAGTTGCGCGCCATTTGGTGGTTCTTGTGCATATGCTTGGGCACAATGGTTTCGGAGATCCGGAGTGCATGGTGTTAAACGTGTCCATCGTAGGTAGCGTTTTATCTTGGTCCAAAGTTAGTGTCCTGATGACTTAAGAGACTGTTTTGCACGAGGATAGAACAATAGCTTTGGATACATTTTGCATGTTTCGGCCAACAAGCTTTAGGCAAAAGAGAAAATATAAGTAATTTCATTAAATACTGACTGTTTTACTTCCATGAAATGAAGAATTGATTAACATTTTTTAAGTAAGCTCTTCTGCATTCATTTGATTCACTTAGTGTCCATAAATTTAGCTGATGGAGATTTAACATTCTTTCTGCATTTTTGCAAGCTCCATTCGAGTAACGGAACATTTTTATGGAATGAATTAACCTGGAAATGATCTGGCCGCAGAAACATTAACATTGAACAGAAATAAGCTGTGAATGAATGACCCAGAGTGAAGGATTAAATTTGACCAATAAGATGCGGCAGAAATATGGCATATGTGGGACAAGATGGAGGATGGACTATCCTGTGTTTAGCCGTGATTTTTTTTCCTAATAGGTGCATCATCGTTATTCCAAAGATAAGATACACTTATAATCATAGATGACTTCATTTCATTCTCCAGTCTTTTTGAATAATTTTTATCTTCCGTTTCCAGGAGACACATATTGGGGCAAAGGAGGTGGTCATCATAGAATGATCATAGTCCCAAAGCCCTTCCTCCACATGCCCTGCAGCCTCATGGTAGATGTGGGGTGGCATCAGAGGGATGTGTTGGCTTAATGATCAATGTGTCACAGCTTAGGAGCATTTAATGTCCCCTTGCTTTGTATGGAAACTTTAGAACTCCTCTTCTACCCTTGGCTAGAGATATGAGCTATATGGGTTTTCTGGTTGAAGCTTGGCCTCTCTAAAGGAAATATTAAAAAATTGATTTTTTTAAAGTATTCCTCTCTCACAAATGCCTTAGTGGAAGGGCATCCATATTGCAAAATGGGGTTCACCTGAGTTCGCCAGAGCAGTCGATGGCAGTGATCTCCTGATTGGACCCCTGCCTCCAGTCCTTCATCCCCGACCCTGCGCATGTCCCACACTACCTAAAAGTTAACATTCCTTTTGTAGAGGCGTGAGCACAATATTTATGTGTGCTTAAGATTAAACCTGGAATATATCCAAGAGGAAGAGAGGATTCACACGCTCCAGTCTGGCATCGGAATCCGTGCCACAGCCTTAGAGGTCTTTCTGTGCTGTTCATGTCGTATTAGTAAGTCTGCTGCAAGACCGAAAAGCTCACCGACATTCCTGCTCACCCCAGCATCCCTGCGGCAGCCCATCTGAAGTCTGGACCCACGTGTCTCCCACCGCCTGGACCGTGTCCTTCAAGACCCAGGGGACCTCCTCGGACCCCAGACACTCCCAAGCCACAAGTGGTCTTAAGATGCCTCCTGTACTCTCACCGTGTGTTTTCAGCTCTGTTTGTTGGTTAGCAATGTGTCTCCCATCTCCTCAGAAACAGGAGAAGGATAGTGAAGAAGGCAATGGTCCGTTCATTTCCTTCTGTGAGGGCCATGTCAACAGTGCTCCAGAAACCGAGTTCACAGCCCTGAGCCCAGGTTTCCTGAGTCACTGTCTCTTGGTACGTTAAATGGCGGTGAGAACATCGCTCTACACGGTTATTCTGAAGATCGAGCGGTTAAATAAAGAGCGCGACAGCATGTCCCTTAGAGGAAATTACCTCGCCTTTTGGTTAACAGAGCGTTTCCTAAACCTCATCCTGTGGGATTCTACTGTCACAAAGTGGCCAGAACAGGTGTGTCCTCCTGCCTCTGTCCGTGGAGTAAATGGAAGGTCAACCATGTTAAGGGCTATCTTTAGAGTGACTTGTGAGCTACCAGTATTTACTAGAACTTCAGAATTTTAGCCACACGCTAGTACCTTTGCCTTGAATAACTGTTGAATAATTAAACAATGAGGAGCACGGGCAAAAGTGTATTCTTCATACAGAGAGAAGATGTGGCTAACAAACAAATCAGGAAATGAAGCAGCAGCATTTTAGTGCTGAATTTCAGTTTTGACTATCCAGGTAGGAAAGGTGGAACATCTGTATGTTCATCCTACAAAACCTGTTAGAAATTCTCTACAGAATTCTCTAGCAATCTCATACAGTGCAGTGTCCCTGTTGAGTAAAGACTTGGGGATCAAGAGCACTTGGTAAGGCGGGGACTTCCTTCCCTTGGCTAAAGTGAGGTGAAGGTGAACATCCTTGTTATGTCTGCAGAAAACAGACTGCAAGCAGTTACGATGTTAATCCAGAGGTGAACTCGTGGAAGGAAACCGAATTTATTTCTAACATACCTTTCCTTGTCAATTTCCTTCCTTTGTAATATAATTTTTAACACAATGCCTGACGAGTAATTTAGTGGCGAGTACGATTAATGGTGATGTGGCTTTTAAGGAGCGGTGGGCAGCACAGGAAACATTGTTTTAAATATAACAGCTGTCTTCCGGGTGTAATGCAGATACCTAGAAAACTGCAAGACTAAGCTTGCCCTCTACTGGAATTCAGAATTACACCACTGGCAGTTTTTTGAGTGTTGGGGGAAAGGACCTATATATTTTTGCCTCGCACATTTTGAATGCAAGCCTCCTTTTACCAGCTTGGTTAATTCACTTTAATACGTATTCTATACATTGATCCAAATATATGAGCCAGACACTTTCAAGGTAGCATTTCAGTTCCCACGGAAGCAACCCTGGACAGCACATGATCAGGTGGCCTGTGAAGTCATCACCGCAGAGACTTCTGCTCCCTTACTTGTTTTGCAAAATAGGAGTAATCAGCTAATGCACAATTAGGAGTCCTAGTAGTTTCGGATTGGTGTGAGGTGCTTAATAGAACCCCAGGAATGCAATCACGCCAGAAAACTCAAACAGCAACAAACAATTGCTGTGAGGGTAGCACTGACAGTCCAGAAAGGGCGAGGCGTCATTAGGGGGCAAGATGGTGGCCCCTCGCCTTTGGGAGACGCTGCTCTCCCAGTTTGTTGGCTCCGAGCATCCCTGATACAGCCATTGGGAAGGTGGTATTACCCCAGCACGGAGGCTGGGCCATTGCCAGTGAGGGCTGCCAGCTGGGAGACCCCAAGGAGGTAGAGGTCAGCAGTATGGACGGGCTCAAGGCGGGGTGCTGGCCATTGACTTTGGGTGTGGGCAAGCATGCGTCTTATATGTCCTCTCCTTCCAGCTCAGCACCGTCCTACCCTCCCCTTTCTCTGCAGTCTCCGGCAGCCACCAGCTGACGCCTACATTCTGTTGCCCTCTGATCATTTATGTCTCTACCCTCAGTAGCACACAGATATCGGAAACTGGAAAATAGAGGTCTGCCATGCTGGCGGCTAATACAAGTCAACAGATCAAAATTTGCATGTATGGTCCCGGCTCAAGGCTGTTTCCTATGTATTGCATTTGGCCAAAGGTTTAGAGAGAAAATACGAGCAAGGTTATCAGAGCTAGAGCTTGGGGTGGGGGGTGGTGAGGAATAGCACATCCCAGACCTGTACGGCAGACTGCTGCTTAGACTTCAGGATCTAAAATAGTAGTTTGCTCTGATTTTAAAGCAACAGAGCAAAGTCGGTTTCAAAGGTACACGCTCCTCCCTAAAGGGCATTATATAACTGAGCCTTTTCTGGTTTTCTTTCATAGTAGAAATTGACTCCTAATTTTTACATCAAGGTGTTTTACTGCAAAAAATAGAATAATGGCATCTTTCCCAGTTTCTAGCAACACAGGGAATTAAATTCGATAAATTTTTCAGTTTTTCTTTCAATTCTTTTCTTAAAACTTCGGTGCTCAACCCTACTTGGGCACATGCCAGGACTCACCCCTACCAGAATGTCACGTATCATAGTCTCAGTGAGGCCGACTGCAAGCCTCGATCTAGATGTTCTAAGTTTATCAGTGTTTTTTAGGAAGGTCATGAAATGCCAGAGCTCTGCCAGCTGAACGCATCTTAGAGTCCATCTGAATTCTAGTTTGAGTTATTCTCAGGGTTCAAATAGGATGAGAAAAGAAACAGCGTCTGGCTTTCCCTCTGACTTGGTGCTGGTGGGTAGTCTCCGATCCACCAAGAAGTCCAGCCCTGCCCTGCCTCGGTCCTGGCCATGGACAGGCCAGCGTGGCCGGCCAGAGAGCCGGCGTGTGGCCTCGTAGTTATTATTCCAGAACACCAGGAAAGACTCTGCTGATACACAGTGGGGTCGAAGACAGGAGTGGACAGCGCTTCTTTTTAGAGCATAATCACTTGTAAGTATTGGGAGATTAAACAGGATACTACCTCAGGGAAGAGAATGTTTGAGGTATTTTCTTTCCCCAAATATGGAAGCTGTCAGTTATAAATAGATGGCACATAATTTTATACTACAAAAAAGGTTTTTTTTCTTTTAACCCAGGCATTCATAGTAACTATCAATCATTGACTGTCAGCTCGGTGGCCTGTGTGTTACAAAGATTAATTTAGTATTTGCTACAAACATGCAAAGTAGATTAGTACCTCAAGGTTTATTTTTTGAAAAAGGAGGCTCGGACTCCTTAAGTGGCTTGGCCACATTTACTTGGCCAAAAAAAAAAAAAAAAGATGTGGGATTTGGACTCACATTTTTCTAATACCCAAGCTCACATTTGTGCCCTACTATGCCTCCAGGAAATTGATTAATTAAGACCTTTTCTACCCAGAATAAATAAATTCCAATACCAATACAGAACCAGTTTTCTGCTGTCTTATTCAACGTATAAAAAGCCAATGATAATGTTTCCAAGTAACATGCACCTTTATAGCTCTTTGAAATTCTCATCAGATTCCACTAGCTGCATTCCCGGTGGGTATTAATGAAGCCAGCTTTGAAAGGGAGCTACCTGGGAGAAGAAAGGCAAGGGTAATCCTGGAGGGTGACACACATAGGAGCAGTGTGTGGACCCACAAAAGACCCAGAACAACCAAAGTAATCTTGGAAAAGAACAACAGAACTGGAGGTATCCCAGTCCCAGATGAATGAGGACCAGGCATCTCACTGGGGTTCATCTACGAGACAGACAGGCTGCTGAATCGAGCATCCAAGATCAGAGCTCCAATCACAGCAGCCAGGCAAGATGTTCAAAAGGGCTTTTCTCCTTTGAGCCCAGCCTGTGAAACCAGAGGCAAAAGGTGTGCGTGAGGGCCAGCCCGCTTTGCGTGCTCTGGTCCATTAGGGAAACGATGCCCGGTGAGGTTAAAAACTCTTTTTCTGTAGAACAGGCCAGTCGTGCTCCAGTACCTGCTCAGTGGGCTGTGGTTTGAGCCACAAGGAAGGTAGAAGACGCCTGCAGTATCATGAAATAAAATACCAGCCCCACCAACCATCAGATCACTGATAAAACCCAACGTTGTCGTTGGTTTGAGTCCAACGAGTTGGCTTAGTGATGGAGATGACTGACGCAAGGTGCAAGAGATTTCGGAGAGATGAATCTCCAGTCATGAAGCACCTCGTATGATATGGCATATACACGAAGATGCATTATTGTTGTCAGAATATCACTTAATTTGTCACTTAATTACACGAGTAACCGGAAAGTTTCACCGTGAAAGCCTCGATTCGCACGTGACAAAGGATCTGAATAATTGAGGGGCTCTTTCAGCTTTGAACTCCGTGTCTTGTTGACTGCCCACTCCGTTTTCTCATCCCCGTTCAAACGCCAAGTTCACGCTGCTCAGACTTGTTTTTCTTGTGCCGAATGAGGCATTGAATTAAATTTTCTAAATTCAAATTAAAGAGTATCTCTGTATCACCGGGAAGATTTGTGTCTTGTTAGACAATGTAATGGTTTGAGCCCAGCGAGTTTGCCGGAGCTCCCCAACCCAGATTGGTTTTGCCCATATTTTAAAATCCTTTCACATTTCGCTTATATATTCATCCCAAATGCATAACTCTTAAAGCAACTAGAGTCAGCTGAAAAAAGAAATGTTCTAAGCATTTCCTGTGAATAAAAGATACTCAAGAAAGTAGGTTGAGGAAGACGGGGAAGAAACTGAAATGACTCTCCGTAGCTGATGAGCTGATTTAACACACTTCAAGAAAGGAGTGGACTAGCAATCACTTGGCCCATGTTTTTTCCTTTCTAGGGAAAATACTTACCTTGCTAAAGAAACTTCCAAGTACAAAGTAGCTGTCACTGTATGATTTAACTGTATCTGCTCGTGTATGATTCACTGATTTCCTCTGTGCCCGTGTTCTTGCTGGCTTCCCATTGATGGCCTGTTGGAGGTGCCCAACAAAGGATGCCGGGAGAGGCAGTTAACCGTGAAACGCAGCCAGGTGAAAACAAGAGCTTAGTGAGTAAGCAGGGGTGCCTGCTCGTGCACGTCATACACACCTCTAACCCTTTTGGTCACTACCGCAAATTTGCCCTCCCAAAAGGTTAGTCCGAGAAGCAGTATACAGAAATGCTACCAATCTTGACCCATACCAAAACAAGTTAGTATGGCTTCAGGGAATATCTTGTTAGTGGTTTAATTTGCATGATTTTCGTTGTGCACTGTCTGGTTTGTGTTTCTTCCTTCTAATTTGTCATTCTTGTTCTTTGCCAATCATTTTGATTGAGCTATTTGATCATAATTAATGTATCAGCTCTTATGATTTGGTATTCTTGTGGTTAATCCTATTGTTTGCCTCTTTTTTTAATTGAAATACAGAAGTACTTTGAAAAAAAATTTGTATTTTCCTTTGTGGCCTATAACTTTTTACCATGTTTAGAACTATCTCCCTATTGTAAAATTCTATAAATTCTTACTCTTAATTTTCTTGTAGTCCTTTTATGACTTCATATTTCACATTTAGATATTTAAATCATCTGGACTGTACCTGTCGGTACAGAGGGAGGGTACCAGATGATTACCAGTTGTCACAAAAGCTTTCGAAGTAATACTTTTCTTCTTTGATTGGAAATCCATGTTAATCATACAGTAAATTATTATTTATGTTTATAGGGTTATCATTCAGAGATGAGTTTTGGTTCATAAAAAGAAATTTAGTTCCAGATATTGGAAGAAATTTTAGGACACATAAGGTATTCTTGTCATATTCCAACCTCTCCTAAAATGCCTGACAGAATTTTTGAACCATTAGTTCAACTACTCTCAAGATTTTGATAGAAAGTGCCTTTTCTTGAATCAAAATTGATGTCCCAATCCCCACAATCCTTACTTCTCTAAATCAGGGGTCATCAAACTTCTTTTGTGAGTATTTTAGGCTTTGGGGCCACGTGGTCTCGGGGGCAAGGACTTACTAACCGCTGCTGCCACCAGCTGTGCCTGAATGAATGACACAGTTCTGCCCAACGACCTTTACTGATGGACACTGCAATCTGAATTGTGAATAATTTTCACAAAGGAGAACATATGCTTCTTCTGATTTTTTTTTCAACAATTTAAAAATATAAAAAACGTTCTTAGCTCGTGAGTCCTACTAAAAGAAGGGGTGGACCAGCTTGGGTCCATGGGGGCTTCGTCTCCCGAGATTTGATCTGTGTGATGGCACTTCACAACTTTGGGGACAGTTGAAACATACTCTCTACCATTTCCAGTTGACATTCAATATCGTTTTAAAATATAATGTTTTGAATTGGCTGGGTTATCAGTTAGTTGAGGTGACTTACCACACAGTTACATAAGCAACTGAACTCTAAATAAAAATAGAAGTTCATGAGTGTGGTAGAACTCAGCAAAAATGTTTTGAGTATTTATGTGGAACATATCATTCCATTCTGGCCCAAAGTTTTCTGTGGTCAAGGTATAAAGAGCAATAGAATGAGGTGTTCAACTCATTTTTTTTTTATTTAAGTAGGCAATTTATCAGAAGAAAGTTTAGTACCAGGAAAATTATAAGAATTTAGTTTTGACACATGGATTCTTCTGGGGGAGGATGCTTATCAATGTAATAGACAGTGTATTAGGAATTTGTTTATTGTACAACTTTTTTCCTTAAAATATGCTATATTAGAGATCATATATTAGGAGATCTTTTAGATTGGTTTTCTTTTTAGCTGAAATCCATACTTAAATAATTACAGTATTTCTTCCATTCTTCTTTTGATGAACACATTTTAAGTTATATTATTAAGAGTAAAAGTGAATTCCTTTTACCATATGTAACTCTCTGTATTGTTAAAAAGGCTTATTGTCTTGGGGTGCCTGGGTGGCTCAGTGGGTTGAAGCCTCGGTCTTCAGCTCAGGTCATGATCCCAGGGTCCTGGGATCGAGCCCCAAATCCAGCTCTCTGCTCAGCAGGGAGCCTGCTTCACCCCTCTCTCTGCCTGCCTCTCTGCCTACTTGTGATCTCTGTCTGTCAAATGGATGGATGGAGTCTTTAAAAAAAAAAGCTTATTGTCTTAATAACTGTTTTCTCAGATACTTCACGTACCTACAGATTTCTTATGACCAATGTATTATATAATGTTTTATTCTATACTTTTAGTCTTTCCATGTGGTTATATTTTAAATATGCCTCTCCTAAACAGAGTAAATCAAGATTTTAGTTTTGTGTTTACTCTAACAATTGTTAGCTTTTAATTTTGTATTCAACAATGGCTGTAATGACTAGTACATTGGAATTCTACTCTGTTTTCCTGCTTTCCATCTATTTGTCATAGTTGACTAAGCTTTCCTTCTCTTGGCTTGCTTTCTTCTGAATTCGATAAACCAATTTATTTCCTTTCCTCTACTGGTTTGAAAGTAAAATACTCTATTTCTGTTTGTTGGCAGTTATCACATTGTAACAAGTACATTTAACATAGTAAGTCAAAATTTGATCAATTTCTTGATTCTTATCCCAGACAAACAAGGACTTTTGATTATTTTAACTCCAATCACTGGCACCCTGCCTTTGGTGACTGTGCTGCTGTTACTGCCCTGGTTTTAATTATACTTTGGCCATTTTAATCGACTTTAATAATTTCAATTAATTACATTATTATCCAATTATTTACTCTTTTCTTTCTCTTGGAGAAGAGTAGAATCCTTGCTCACAGGACAGATGCATGTTTAACTTTATAACAGTTTACTTAAAAGTTTCCCAGGCAACCTGTCTTTGGGTCTTAGCCCTTCCAGCTCAGGGAGGTAGGAGAGTTTCAGATGCTTCACATCTTCATCAATGCTTGGCATTGTCAGTTTTGACTTTTGTCATTCTGTTGAGTTTTAATTTTTTTCCCCTGATAACTTATGATGTGGGACACCTTTTTTATCCTGTGCTTATTGATGTCTCAAAGTAGTTCTTCTCTGAAGTGTTTGTTAAAAGTCCTTTTTACCATTTTACTAGAGTGGTGTGTGTGTGTGTGTGTGTGTGTGTGTGTGTGTGTGTATTGCTCTTGATTTATAGGGATTCTTTATATATTCTGGATACTAATCCTTTGTCAGGTATATGCAAATGTATTCTCTCAGTCAGCCTTTCATTCTCTTTGTGGTATGCTTTGATGAACCAAGGTGGTTAACATTGATGGATTTCAATATAGTCATATTTTTGTGCTTCTTTGTGCTTCTTTATGTGTCTTTTCTGAGAAGTGTATTTAGATCTGTTTTATGGTGTAGCATATACCCTACTTCAGTGGAATTTCGTGTGCCTCATTCTACCTCCTCTCTCCTTCCAGAACTCCAGTTACGTATGCATTTTACCATTTGATGTGGTCCCAGAGTTCAACAAGGCTTTGGTCTCCTTTCTAAATATTTTTTTCTCTCTCCTTCAGATTGGACAGTTGCTACTGATGTGTCTTTAAGTCCATAGACTATCCTTCTAGCCAACTCCACTCTGGTATGAAGAACATTCAGCAATTTTTTAAAATCTCAGATATTTTTTAGTTTTTGACTTTTCACTTTTTTTTAAATACTGCATATTTCTCTCCTGAGATTACTCATCTCTTCACTCCTTAGAACTGTTTTTCCCTTTAAGCCCTTGACCATGTTTACGACAGCTGGGTTTGATTCATTGCTCATTCTAAGATGTCAGTGACTTTAAGGCATGTTTCTGTTGACTCCTATTCTCTTGAATGTGCATGATATCTTACTATTGTGTTGCGTGTCTAGTAATTCTGTACTGTATACTAGACATCAGACATGATGCATTTGGATACTGTTGCTGGTCCTGATGATTATTGAATTTTGCTGTAGCAGGCAGTTGCATGCAGGGCTGATTACCTTGAACTTATAGGGGCTTGGTTTGCACTTTATTAGGGCAGGGCTCTAGGTGTGGACCTTTGGGGATTGCAGTAGATACCCTGAAATATTTACAAAGCCTCTAATGGGGTAGGAGTGTAAATCTAAATTCTGTTTTCAGGGTGCCTGGGTGGCTCAGTTGTTAACCGTCTGCTTTCAGCTTAGGCCATGATCTCAGGGTCCTGGGATTGAGCCCCGCATTGGTCTCCCTGCTCAGTGGGAAGCCTGCTTCTCCCTCTCCCACTCCTCCTGCTTGTGTTCCCTCTCTCACTGTGTCTCTCTCTGTCAAATGAATAAATAAAATCTCTAAATAAATATTCTGTTTTCCTTCTGGTGGACAATAATAGAAATCTAAATTCAGTTTTTTCAGCCTTCCTAGTGCTGCTTTCTACGGGTTGAATGGCGTCTTTTGCAGACATCTGCAATTCACAATTCAGTTAATATTTGTGGGGATTTATATGTAGACTGTTGCCTTTTCCCACTGGGGCTCTTTCATTTGTGACATTTTCCCACCTCAATTTTCAGCTACCCTGGTGGCCTCAAACTCTCCACTCTGACACCTAAAGCCAGTAAGCCTGTTTTTTGTTGGTTAGTTGGTTTGTTTCCTAATCATGCTGCATCCCACGTATGGGAGAGCATCCGTAGGGGAAAGCTGTATGAACCTTGACTCTTAACTTCGTGAAGTTCTTTCCTTCAAGGGTTATCAGCTTATCCCTACTTTTAAGAAGTCCTGAGAACCATGAAGTTGTATTTTAAATTTTTCTCAGAATTAACAAGGTTAGTCTGATATGTTAACTTACCATTATTGGAATCAGAATTACCCCCTCCGGTATTTTAGTTCATGAACTCTCTCTTGAGCTGTGTTTCATAGTGTTGTAATATCTATCCTTTAAAATTCTATTTTTGCTTCTTATGTTTTTATTCCTATCCCTTCTCTTTGGATATTTTTCTAACGTGGCTTTTCAGTTTTGACAGTCATCTTATTCTCTTGTCATGCTTTCAATTATCTATTAAAACACATTAAGCCTAGTCATTTCATTTGCTAATTCCATTCTCTCCCATATCATGCGATCTGATAAAGGGGAGGGTTTTTTTTTATTTTAATTTATGGTGGCTTATTTCTTTATGCTTATTTGAGTTTTTAATCGTAAGTTTTTCCTCCCTCTGGAACTTTTATCTATAGGAATGCTTTGAGCATGGACATCAAAGTGCATTCCTGAAACGAGGAATTTGTTGTCATCTCTCAAAATATGGGGGCATATCCAAAATTAGATTCCCTTAAGTTTGGGTCTGGCTTGATGTTTGTGGGACACACAGTTAATATGAATGGAAGCTCTAAACCCGGAAGTTGATAGGAATAATTAGTGGAGATACACATTTATTTTTCTTTTTTGGAGAGAAAAGATTCTAGTAAAGATTCTTCCAGAGGTCTGTTCACCAATTTTGCTGGACATGGGAGCCTTCCTATCAGCTTTCATTTCAGGCATTTGACTGTGATTTGGGGTACATAAAGGCTCTGGCTTCTTTACCCACGTGCTGGAGAGCTGTTCTCATCACCAGCGTGAAACATGCTTCCTTGTGCCCTGTTCTGCTCACTTTGTCTTCTGCTTCGTCTCATGGCAAAATTGCCTCGCCCCTCCTCTCCTTGTTTGCATCTGCTGGGGTCTTCTTCACAAACCTTTATTTTCATCTCTCCTATACCTGTTAAACTGCCAATTATATTGAGTGAAAAATCAAAGTTAATTTGTTTTCTATTTACAGGAACTCTTCTGTTACTTGATGGGTAAATTTAGACCCATTAGTAATTACTGGGAGTAATAATATTTTGGATTCATGCCCCCTCTATTGTTTTGTGTTTCCTCCTTTTAATGCTCCCCAGTTGCTTATTTTTTCCCTCTTTGTATTATTATCTCTTGCTGTATAACCGCAGCACCATATTTGGTGGCTTAAACAGCACACATTTATCTTCCCAGTTTTTGTGGCTCAGGGGTCTGCACAGCTCACTGGCTCCTGTGCTCAGGCTCTCACAAGCCCACAATCCAGTGGTCCGCTGTGGCCACCAGTCTCATCTGAGGCTCCACGGGAGAAGGACCCAACCCCAAGCTCATGTGGTCACTGGCAGCACTGAATTCCTGGTGGGGTGTTGGACCGATGGGCTGTTTCTTGCTGGTGGTCAGCCGGAAACCACCTTCCTTGCTGGGCGGGCCTCTGCATGTGACAGCCCACAACACGGCAGCTTGCTTCTTCAAAGCCAGCGGGGAGCAGGTCTCCGAGGAGGCCTGGTGGCGCCACCTCATGTGATGTAGTCGCAGACATGTAATCACATGCATCCCACTGCCTGTAACTCACCCGAGTGTTGGAAGAAAATCCCACTGTCCTCTGCACTCAAGGAGAAGGAGTCACGCGAGGGAATGAACACCAGGAGCCGCCCATCATCGCGACCACTGTAACATCTGTCCACCATGTTCCCTGGGCCCTTTTTTGGATTGAGATCATTTTCTTTGTCGCTTTTTTTAATACTTTGGATTATTTATATTATGCGTTCCTACTGAGACCCATACTTCCCCAATAGTATCTAGAGTTGATCAGATTATATATTCTTTTTCCCAAAGAAGTCAAGGTTATTTAATACATAATATTACATGTGAAAAAAATCTTAGTGCAGATCTGGGATATTAGATGTGACCAAGAGATGCACCAGGCTTAACATAATTCTGATTGAAGAATGACTGTCTGGGATCCACATCTGATCCTACCCTAGGAGCAACACACTGTACCTTTTATCACTTACGTCTAAGTCCGTGTATAAACCCACCTGCCCTCTGTCCCATTCTCAAAGGAACTCTGTTTGCTAACGATTGGTGTAATTAATTGAGGTTCAAGTATTAATGACTAATAATGGCATTCTATATAATCATCCTAACCGCATTTTCAAAATGTCTGAGGCCTCTGTGCCTTAAGCCAAGGGAACAAGCGATGTGAGGCTTATTGACTTCTTGAGAGGATCGATCTGCCACACATAGAATGTGCTGTAAGCAGGTAATTGGCCCCAGACATGTCCTGATACATAGCGTTGGATCTTCTTTAGCCGAAAATGCCAACGCACAATTGTCTTCAAAACATCTAACCTATTTTGGACCTTCTATCACCTAAATCATTGCCTCTCACCATTTATTTCACAGGGATAGAAAATTGTGCTGAAAATTATAATACACGCTCCAAATTAACTCCTTTTCCTTTGCAAGGAAGATTCGTAAAAATGGAAATGATTTGTCTCCTTACAAGACCACATTTTCAGGTAACAAAATCCACTAAAGCTTTCATTAAAAATTTTAATTGTTTCTCTTTTCAAACTGGTTAAGCAAAATCCTTTAGTGCAGTTTTTTTTACACAAAATTTACACAAAATCCTATGTGTAGTTTTTTTGGAAGACATTGTACATAATTCCAATTTATGCTTATTAGTATGTGTGTCCTTAGAACTCAGGAACTCCCTATTTCTTTGCGTGTGTGTGTGTGTGTAAAATTGTTGGCACCAGTTGCTATAGTCAATATTTAAAGTGCTAAGCTCAACACAAAATCTAAAATTCTATCAGAAAGGAGCTATTTCTACCACTTGAAAAATGTCCTATCTGCCCAGCCCCTGCTCACAGCTTTCTAGCTCTGGCTTTGGAACAAAGCCATGATTCTTCTACCGGAAAATGTTTGGGGATAGACTTTGAATGTTAAGTCATTTGGGATGATGTTTTTTTTTTTTTTTCCAGTGGATGCTAGCATCCACTGTTTGTGCAGTATGAAGACATCAGTTAGACTAAAGCAAATGCAAAATAGATATTATATCTAGACTAATGCCAGGGCTTAGCACATAAGCACATCTCTAGAATACTTCCTGATAAGATGTGGCTGTGAAGATTTTGCCCATGTTGGGTTTGCCTGCTCTAATTCCCATCAGATCCGCAGAGGACTAAAGCCTCCCGAGGACAATCTCACGTATGTGCAATCTGGGATCATTTGGATGTGGTCAAGATAGATTGTCCTTTGTACAAATGGCAAACCGGTTCGTGAACTAAATTAATTGTATGAAAGTATTCTAAATTGGTTCCCAGTTGAGTCCAGGGTTCTCTCCAGCTCTAAAATTGTGGTGACGTGAATTTTGTTCAATTGCCATTTACATACTGATGTGTGTGTCCCTCCTCATTCTAATTAGTCATTTACATACGTCTACTAAGGACAGCGTGGGAGGCGCTCTGCCAGCCTCGCTCCTGCTGTAGGCTTTCCCCCCTTGTTGCCTCTTCTTCTTCCCCTCCCCCTTCTTGCTTCAAAAGCACAAGATCTTTTTCTCTGTGATCAGTTGTGAGAGAGACTCATCTGAATCGGGGTGAACTCTTTACGCATAGACGTGTGGTCTGGGGGGTTTGGGAGGAAGACAGGGCCCAGACGACCATCCAGCGACGCCATCCCCGGGAGGTGGTCCTGCCACAGCCAGGTGTGGGGAACAGTCTGCGTGTAGGGGGAGCACAGAGGTGCTGGTGACAGCAAGGATTTCTGCAGGGCAGGATGGGGGGTGCCCAAGGCCTGACGCATGCTCTCCGTCTCCTCCTTCCCGCCTTTCTTCTATGATTGCTCTCCACCCCCACCCCACTGCCTGCAGCTTGCACAAAAGGCTCCAAATGACTGGGTGAGTCATGCGTGGGTATTTCCAAGAACCGTGGGCGGACCCCGAGAGCCCTGTCCCTGAGGACGTTTCCAGCTTGCTGTGTGGAGGACACCAGCCCTCTGCTCCCATTCACAATAATTCTCCACATGCTGCTTGGAGACAGACCTCGGTCTCTTTCCTCCAGCTTTAAGCAGAGATGTGTAATGCAGATGTGATCATTCTCTCCCTTCCCTACGCGGGAGTTGCTGAACACGGGTGGGAAAGAACGTGGCTCGATTCGGTGGCGTTGCCGGGGAGAGTGTGTGATTATCCTGATCTGCAACGATCAAGGCAGCATCCGGCGGTGTGACAGTTTGCTGTGGGGTGTGGTACTGCAGGAAAGCGATGCTTATGCTCTGCCGTTCAGAATGTCATGGCTGTATAAGCGCATCGGGGCTCAGCACGAAGGTGTTCAGTGTTTCTCAGGGACGCTGCGTCCTTACACTGGGAGTGCAGCCCATGGAACAAGAATAAATCCACAGGCTGGATCAGAAGATGGGAGGCGGCGCAGCGGCCAGTGATGTCTCCCCGTGCCACCGGGCTGGGTGGGAAGAGAAGGGGGCAGGCACGTTCGGGAAGGGGGCTCCAGCTCTGGTGGGCCAAATGTCTGTGTCTGCTCAGAATTCATATGTGGAAACCCTGCCTCCAAGGGTGCAGCCTTTGGGAGGCAAGTAGGGTCAGAGGAGGTCCCTAATGTGGGGACTGTTTGGGGGCTCTGGTGCCCTTCTAACAAGAGCCCCGGAGAGCTCACTGCCTGCCCTGGGAGGCACAACAAGGTGGACAGGCCCCAGGTCTGAGGCTGGGAAGCCGAATCCGCGAGATCTTTCTGCTTGGACTTCAGACTTCAGCCTCCAGCAACACCGCGCCCGTGGTTCGTTGTCAAAGCAGCCCGAGTGGACCAAGACGTGACCTGATCCCTCATCCAGCTCAGACTCGGGACACATCTTCCAGCCTTGACTCCAAGAAGTCAGGGCGGCTAGCGTCCACGGGAACCGGGTGAGGCCAGTGATCAGACGTCAGTGAAGACAGTGACGAACCAGGGGCTCCATGACAGGTGGCCTTCTAGGTGATGGCAGGCAGGAGAGAGGGAGACAGGAGGGCCAAAATTGGTGTCCTGAGCCGCACGGGATAGAAATTCCAGGACACACATATGCCACTGGGGCTCCGGATGTGCCATGGACAAGTGGTGTCCTTCCGGTTCCCGTCCCCACCGGGGACACACGGGCACCAGCTGATGGGGCTGTTGCTCGGGCTAAGCTGGCTGGGCATGCGAGCGCGCGGGGCATGTTTGTTCCATCGCTACCGTGACACGGCCTTGCTGATGTCCCCGTCATTTTCATCGTCTGGATCAGTATTGTTATCCTGCCACAGCTGAAGAAGATTGCACCTTTTTTTCAGTATATTCAGTCTTGGTCTAAAGGACTGACTCGCAAAAAATCCAATTTCAAGCCCTTTGGCATTTGGGGGAATCTCCACCACATTGAGGGATGTGGGGCTATCCAAGGACCCCTTCTTCCCCTGCAGGTGCCTCTTTGCTCTCCTCTGCCCTCTCAATGTCCCGGGAAGCTGACTGGCACGGATGGCATCCTTGCCCTGCGGCTTCTCCCGGGGTTGGGCTGCAGGGAGGTGCTGGCAGGAGGGGGAGGGCAGGGGAGCAAGGGCAGAGCACTTTCCCCCTCCTTCCCTCCCCACACCCAGTTCCCCGAAGACTGTGGCTTCTGTTGGGCATTCTTGTCTCCAGCCTCCCTTTCCAGGATCCAGCGGCCTCAGCTCCCCAGTTACGAGCCCCTGGTACTGCACTGTGTTCAGTGGTTTCCCCAATCTTGCCTACACCTTTAAGAATCCTCTTTATTAGCCTTCCCCCCATTTCCCCATGTGGGTGCATCTGCTACTTCCACAGTAGGTGCTTCCATGGTCCTTGAAACCACCTCCTGTCATGGTTTTGCTGGCTTCAGAGCCATTAAAGGGATATTCCAACTCATCGTCTTCTTTCCTCACCACCCGAGGCTGGCAGTTTAAGCTTCGGCGTGTGGACACTCAGACACACCCCTAACAGGCAAAGCAGGGGGAGAGAAATTAATGCTCTCTGCCTACGTACCCCTGTTTAATTATGGAGAATATGTTAATGTTTAAAAGCATCACTGAGATGCTTAGTAAAGTAGCAGGTGTTACAGAATTGCATTTTTATTATCCTTCCCCGTATCAGACATGGAAATTATGGTCTCTCCCACAATTTCACCGCTTGCTAAATGTTCCTCGTCGGTTATCACAGATAAATGCTTCTTTTTAAATCATATGTAGACAATTAGAAACTTTTAGGTTAATTAATTTTCTCTATTAGAAGAAAACACTTTATATAAATTAAAGGCAGTGGGCTTCATGTGATGCCGTGTGATAGGACTATATTTTTTATTGAATTTTTCAATGTAGACAGATGTCATACCTCAAAGGAAAATTTGGTGGTAACAATTCTTTAGAGAAGAAACCCTAAAAGGAACTATTTTTTTTTCTACCCACAGAACAGTTCTAACACCAAATGTAGGGGAGGGGGTACTTCCCACAGCAACCGATTCTTCAAATGTCTGGATACCAGCAAGGTGTCCTACACCTCAAATCAGTCCCACTACTAACTAGCTGGACGTAGCCCAGACCCCACACATGAAGGGCTCGGTCCCATGAGACTTTGTTCCCCCTGCAATATACCAGTTGCAAATTCCCAGGCTAGCACTATTTCTCTCCAACCTGACTACAAATTGAGGGTCCGTGACCCCCTTCTCAGGTTCAGTGATTGAATATAACGCCTCAAAGAACTCAGTGAAATATTTTACTTAGATTTACTCATTCCTTATAAAGGGTACAGATGGAGGGTTAGATGAAGAGGTACACAGGGCAGGGTATGGGGAAGGACACCAAGCGTCCCTGCTCCCCCCAGGCTTGCCGCTCTCCCTGGACTTCTGTGTGTTCATCAGCCTGGAGGCTCTCCAAACCCGTTTGCTTAGAGTTTTTTACGGAGTCTAATTATAATGATTATTATTTTTTAATTGTGGTGTAATTGACGTACAGCATTACGCTTCAGGTGTACAGTATAATGACAAATATTTGTAGATATTGCGAAGTGATCACCACAGCAAGTTCAGTTAACATCCAGCACCATATACAGTTACAGAATCTTTTTCTTACGTAGAGAACTTTTAAGATTTATTCTCTTAGCAACTTTCAATTACATGATTAGGTATTATTAATTACAGCTGCCACGCTTTGCATTCCCTCTCCGGGACTCAGTTACCTTGCACGGAAGTTTGCACCTTTTGACTCCCTTCACCCACTTTGCGCTTCGCTGACCCCTGCCTTTGGCAACTCTCCGGTCTGCTCTCCCTATCCTTGATCTTGTATTTTTCTTTTTATCTTTTTACATTTCCACAGATTCGATCATCCAGTATTTGTCTTTCTCTGTCTGGTTTATTTCCGTTAGCGTCGTCCTCCCAGAATGTCATTCTTTACCCGTTCAGCTGTCAGTGGACATTGAGGTTGTGCCTCTACCTCGGCTATTGTGCATAATGTCCCACCGAACCTGGACGGGGCGTGCAGGCGTCTTTCCAAGTCAGTGTTTCCGCTTTCTTCGGGTGAGTACCCAGAAGTGGAATTGCTGGATCATATGGTAGTTCTGTCTTTAGTTCTTTGAGGAGCCTTCATACTATTCTCCGTAGCAGCTGGCACCAATTTACATTCCCACCAACATGAAGGTCCCCTTTCCTCCACTTCCTTGCAGCACTTGCTACTTCTTATCTTTTCGGTAATGTCTTTGTAGCAGGTGTAAGGTAATATCTCCTTGTGGTTTTGATTTGCATTTCCCTGGCCATTAGGCATGTTGAACATCTTTTCAGGTAGCTGCAGACCATCTATACATCTTCTCGGGAAAATGTCAATTCAGATCCTCTACCCATTTTTTAAATCAAACTGTTTATTTTTGCTGTTGAGTTGTATGAGTTCTTTTTTTTTTAAATTTTTTTAAAATTTATTTATTCGTCAGAGAGAGCGAGCGAGCACAGGCAGACAGAGTGGCAGGCAGAGGCAGAGGGAGAAGCAGGCTCCCTGCTGAGCAAGGAGCCCGATGTGGGACTCGATCCCAGGACGCTGGGATCATGACCCGAGCCAAAGGCAGCCGCTCAACCAACTGAGCCACCCAGGCATCCCGAGTTGTATGAGTTCTTTACGTATTTTGGATCTACCCCTTAGTAGATATGATTTGCAAATATTGTCTCACATTTAGTCAATTGCCTTTTCATTTTGTCGATGGTTTCCTTTGCTATGCAAAAAGCTTTTTAATTTGATGTGCTCCCACCTGTTTATTTTTGCTTTTGTTATCTTTTCTTTTGGTGTCACATCCAAAGCCAATGATCACCAAAACTGATGTTAAGGAGTTTATCACCTCTGTTTTCTTCTAAGAGCTTTATGGTTTCGGGTCTTACATCAAGTCTTTAATCCATTTTGAGTTAGTGTTTTGTATGGTGTAAGAAAGTGGCCCAGTTTCATTTTTCACATGTTGCTGTCCAGTTTTCCCAGCATCATTATTGAACAGACTGTCTTTATTCTATATTCTTGGTTCCTTGGCCATAATTAATTGACCATATAATCATGGGCTTATTTCTGGGTTTTCTGTTCTCCATTGGTCTGCGTGTCTTTTTATATGCCCGTACCAAACTGTTCTAAGTACTATAGTTTTGTAGTATAGTTTGAAATCAGGGTGTATGATACCTCCACTTTTGTTCTTACTCAAGGCTCTTTTGGATAGGGCCTTCTGGATAGTTCAGTTGGTTAAGCATCTTCCTTTGGCTCAGGTCATGATTCCAGGGTCCTGGGATCAATCCCATGTCAGGCTCCCTGCTCAGCAGGGAGTCTGCTTCTCCCTCTCCCTCTGCCCCTCCCCCTGCTTGTGCTTTCTCTCAAATAAATAAGATAGTTTAAAAAAAAAAAAAGATTGCTTTGGCTATTTGGGTCTTTTGTGGTTCCACAGAAATTTAAAAATTCTTTGTTATCATTCTGTGGAAAAATGCCATTGGGATTTTGATAGGGATTGCATGTTGCTTTGGGGAGTGTGTACATTTTAAGAATATTAATTCTTCCAGTGGAATCCATGAGTATGGAATATCTTTCTATTTCTTTGTGTCTTCTTCAATTTCTTCTATCATTGTCATAATTTTCAGTGTGTAACCCTTGGTTAAATTTATTCCTGTTTTATTCTTTTTGATGTGATTATAAATGGGATTATATTTTAAATTTCTCTTTCTGTTAGTTCATTATTGATATATAGAAATGCAACAGATTTCTGTATATTCATTTTGCATTGTACAAATTTAATGATTTAGTTTTTAGTGTTAACAGTTTTTTTGTGTGGAATCTTTAGGGTTTTATATATATAGTATGATGTCGTCTGCAAATAGTGACGGTTTTACCTACTCCTTTTCAATTTGGATGCCTTTTATTTCTTTTTCCTGCCCAATTGCTGTAGCTATGACTTTCAATACTATGCTGAGTAAAAGTGGCAAGAGTGGGGATCTTTGTCTCATTTCTGATCTTATAGGAAAGCTTTCAGTTTTTTACCATTGAGTATGATGTCAGCTCTGGGCTGTCATATGTGGCCTTTACTGTGTTGAGGTACCTCATCTCCATTACTACTTTGTTGAGAGTCTTCATTTGGACTTGAGAAATAAAGGGGAGGAGAAAGATGAAAAGGAGGGGCAGAAAAATTATTTAAAAAAACAGGAGGGAGTTATATTAGATACAGTTAGAAAATATGGAATAAGATTTCAAAAGACAAAAGAAAGAAGGAAGGAAGGGAGGGAGAAAAGGAAAGAAGGAAGGAAGGTAGGTTGGTAGGTTGGTTGGTAGGAAGGGCCTTTCCTTTAATAACTCTTGCTGACCTACCAAAGCTGGGAGAACTGTGGTCATTTGCCCACAGCCATTGGCCCATCAACATCAAAGTCAGATCTGATACAGACTCTACTCTGACATCTCAACTCTACATTTCTGATTGTATGTCTGTCATCTTTAACAACAGCTAATCCCATTTTTATTGTCATCTTCACGTCACTCAGGGTGGGATGACCTCAAAAAAGAGACCTAGCTAATTCTCAACTTAGAGTCTGGGGTTTTGTCTTTTGTTTTGGTTTTAGAAGCTCTGCCTAAGTGATGCCTAAAATATTTTCTCCTAGAATTTTTGTTTTCCTAAGTGAAATTATGGATACAAACTCGGGCTGTGTTTGCACTTGCAAAGGGAAACAAGCTAGCTTTGGTGACCTCAATATTGTTTTTTTATATTTTAGATTTCTTCAAATATCTTAGCAAGTCAAAAGTCAATCCTAATGCATTAAAACTGTTTGAAACATATTCATAATACCTACACAATTAAAGTAGTTTAAAACTAAACAACAAATGAGTAACATGCTACTTAAAATACCTGTCCTCAAGAGTCAATTTTCTTGTGCTAAAAAATACAAATTAATGCGAGAAAAGACCAACGGGGGGAAAAACAAGCAAATATTATGAGTAAACAATTTATAGAAAAATACATATATAAGAAGATGGGTTTATCTTAAATAATGATAGTTAAATAAGATACTCTCCCTTAAATGCTTTATTTCTACTTAAAATAAGGCTTTGTTAGTCGATCTTTTGACACAATTAACATTTCATTTTTTATTATATAGCTGTTCCCATATGCAGTAGCCTTTTATTTCCAATTTTAGTCTCTAAGTTAAAATTTTAAAAACCTTCTAAGTGCAAAATCCTCTTAGGTTTTTCCTTTTCTTCACTTGTAGTCTTTTTATTTTCTTTCTTTTTTTTTTCACTCATAGTCTTTTAAAAAACAGTTTCAATGAGATGACTTTTGCACCAGGAAGCCCACCCTTTTTAAGTGTACAATTCAGTATTTTTTTTAGCATGTGTACAGAATCGTGCAGCTGTCAATATTAGAGTGTTTCATCACCGCAAAAAGAATGTCTTTGTAACCTTTTGTGGTCACTTTGGATCCATGGTCACCACAACTGTCCCCCCTTCCTATCTAGTCTAGTAACTACCTCTCTCTCTCTGATTTTCTTATTCTGGACATTTCATGTGAATGGAATCATACACTATGTGGTCTTTTGTGACTGGCTTCTTTCACATAACATAAAATGCTCATAAGATTCCTTTATGTTGTAACATGAATCAGTACTTAATTCCTTTTATGTCTGAATAATATCACTATAGAAATATGCCATTTAACTTACCTATTCATTAGTTGATGGACTTTCAGGGTTTTCCCCCTTTTGCCTATTGTAAATAATGCTGCTCTGAACATTTGTGTCTTGCTCTATGCACGTCTCCATACGAGTTTTGGTGGGCATATATTTTCACTGCTCTTGAGTATATATACCCAGGTTGGAACTGCAGGGTCAAATGGTAACTTTATGCCCGACCCTTTGAGGAATGGCCAGATTGTTCTGCGCAGCAGTGCTACCATTTTATGTTTCCACCAATAACACACAGAGGTTCAAATTTCTCCACACCCTCACCAACACTTATTATCTGACATTTTTATTTTATTATAGCAGCTTTAGTGGGTATGAAATGGCAGTTCATCGTGCCTTTGAGTTAATATTATTTTTGTTGAAAAATGAAACAGTCAACCTTGTTTTTATTTTTATTTTTATTTTTTTTAAGATTTATTTATTTGAGAAAGTGAGAGAGCATGTGCACACATGTTGGGGTAGGGGCAGAAGGTGAGAGACAGTCCTAAGCAGATTCCAAGCTGCATCTAGAGCCCAGCACGGCGTTTGGTCTCACGAACCTGAGGTCACGACCCCAGCTGAAACCAAGAGGTGGACATTTAACCAACTATACCACCAAGGCGCCCTGCCACAGGAAATCTTAAAGTGCATGTTAACATATATGTGTGTGTGCATGCGTGTGCGCATATCTTAATCCTCCTCCTTTCTAGCCAGGAGAATAAGAGCACCAAAGGTCTACAGCTTCTTAGAGCTCCTTCCTTTGGCCCTCTCAGTGACCTGCTGGTCCTCAGGAACCTGACATCCAGCCCAGTCAGAGGCAGGACA
>PISX010021714.1:0-33017 GCA_004024625.1 Mellivora capensis
CTCCACCACAGATTTAAAGGAACTAAGGAGGGAGTGGTTACCAGGAACTAGAGACAGAGAGGGATGTTTCTTGTCCTCAGGTTACTTTTAGATTTTAAGCTCCTTCTGGAAACTTAGTCACTTCTCTTAATTGCCCTCCAACCTCCTTGACCTCTATTTTGCTGTGTCTTCTTTATCTTCTCTCCTCTGGCCTCAAATATACCGGTGACTTTCAAATCTGAATCTCTCCTAAGTTTCTCTTCTTAATCCAAGATCCATATATTCAATTGCCTCAGAGTGATCATATGGATATCCTAAAGGTTATTCACATTTACAATGTCCATACAGAACTCATTTTCCTTCTAAAAATTGCTTCTCCTACAAAACCCACTTTATCAGGAAGTAGTTCTACCATTTATCCAGTCACCAATGCCAGAGCTTGATGCAATAATTCACACATAAAATAATGAGAGTTATAATGGCACAGAAACAGAGAGGAAAGAATTATTTAAAAGATAAAAGATAGGACTTATTAACTAGATGATGCGAGAAATTTGTTGAAGTCTTACAGATTTAAGATTTAGACAATCCAGGGATAGAGTTAAGAAACAGCTCAAGGAACTGTAAAGAGATAAATTCAACTAATCATATAGTTGAGTCCAAGGTGTGCATTGGTCTCTCCCCCTAGAAACTTCAGAAGACAGTCTGAAGTAGGAATCTGGAGCATAGGGAAGATCCCAGCAGTGATAATCACATCCAAGAAGTGACCTAGAAAGAAAACCCAAAACTCTAAGGACAAACCATAATTTGGGAACTGATAACAGTAGGCAAAGCAGTTCTCTGAAAGACAGGAGAAAAACAGGGAAGAGTAGAATTAGGGAAACCAAATTAAGAGTTCAAGAGAAGGGACGCCTGGGTGGCTCAGTTGGTTAAGCAGCTGCCTTCGGCTCGGGTCATGATCCCAGCGTCCTGGGATGGAGTCCCACATCGGCCTCCTTGCTTGGCGGGGAGCCTGATTATCCCTCTGCCTCTGCCTGCCACTCTGTCTGCCTGTGCTTGCTCTCTCTCTCTGACAAATAAATAAATTTTAAAAAAAATTAAAAAAAAAAAAAGAGTTCAAGAAAAGACTGGTCAAGAACATTAAACACAGGCGAACTGAAAAGTGAGCACTGGATTTGGCATTTACCTTATTATTGTGCTAAAATGATGTGTGAAAACAGTGATAGTTTTTCCACAAAGGGGGAGTTGTCCAAATATAAAATAAAAGGGTTGAACTTGAATTGAAAGACATACACTGTTAAATAGTTAAACATATTATTCAACTGAATTAGATGAAATGCTGGATTTAATCTATTTTCATTTCATCCTAGTTCAGAAGCCAAGAGGAACCACTCCTATCACCAAACTCCACAAATTCTGTCATTTGTCATATACTTTTGGGAGGGAGACAGATGGGTATTAAACCAGGTGTTACTGAAGCCTTCCTCAGAACTGAGCCATTTACCATCCCCGCCTTGTAATAAAATCAATTTGTAGATGGCATCAGGAGGGAGACAAACCATAAGAGACTCTTAATCTCACAAAACAGACTGAGGGTTGCTGGGGGGAGGGGGGAGGAAGAGGGCAGTGGGGTTACGGACCTTAGGGAGGGTATGCGCTATGGTGAGTGCTGTGAAATGTGTAAGCCTGAAGATTCACAGACCTGTACTCCTGGGGCAAATAATACATTATATGTTAAAAAAGTAATTTTAAGGGTGCCTGGGTGGCTCAGGGGGTTAAGCCTCTGCCTTCGGCTCAGCTCATGATCTCAGAGTCCTAGGATGGAGCCCCGTGTTGGGCTCTCTGCTCAGCGGGGAGCCTGCTTCCTCCTCTCTCTCTCTCTCTCTCTCTCTCTGCCTACTTGTGATCTGTCAAATAAATGAAATCTTTAAAAAATAATAATTTTTAAAAATGCTTTATAAATGGAAAGAAAAAGAAACCATACACCAACTTGAGGATTCCGGGCTTTCACTCACTCAGACCCATCAAATTCCTAGAGCACCCCATTCCCATCCTCTCAACCACATCACAACTGAAACTTTTCTGAAGTAACACCCGCCACTGCTCTGGGAAACTTCCGGGAGCTGCAGCGCTCTAGCTACCCGTGAATCCATCCAAATACTCCTTGCCTAGTGCTGGCCCAGCGCCAGGCGGGTGGCGAGGGAGGCTTGTGCTGCTGCTCTTGTCGCCGGCGGCTGCGGACGTGCCAGAAGGGGTGGACGCAGAGGCCTGCGCTGAAGGCCCGCTCTGAGGAGTCTCCTGAAGTCCGAAATTATAGCAAGGACCCTGAGACCGAGGTTCTCCCAAAGCAAGGGAAGCCGCAGGGACCGACGGTGAGACCGATGAGACCTCAGACCTCCGCATTCTCACAAATCTTCCCAAGCAGAAATCTGAGATTGCTGAGCGTCCCTTCACTGACCCAAAGTTAGAGAAGCGTCGCAGGAAAAGGCCCGACCACGGCGCGCAGACGCACGGGAGCTTCCCGTGCGCAAGCGCAGCAAGCCCCAGCTTTTCCCCCCACCCATGCCTGGGGGCCCTACTCCTACCTGTGCCCAGTCCTTCCACCCACCACAGGATTTGGCTTTGCGCTTAATCTGAAGTACAGCTCTCCTCAATCTGCAGGGATCAGCTGAACAGAATTTTTCAGAGCCTATCAATGACCATCAAATTTGGTAGCCCCGTTACTCACACGGCACTGTATTTTACTAAAGGTGTTTGCTTTTTTGAACATCTCCCACACTCCCAAATACACTTAGCTTTCTAAGTTTACAAACTGCCCATGACTAGACACCGAACACCTATGACGGTGTAGACAAATGTCAGTGTTCGGCCCACGTAACATTGCTCTTGCTGGGAAAACACAAAAAGGAGCCATTAAGCTCCTACAGTTTAAATATCCACAAGGATGTTGTCATTATCACAAGATAATATTCACCCATTAAGCATATTATCGTATCTGCAATAACCTAAGCAGGTCAATGGATGAGATCTCTCTTGGACAGCTCCCAGTTTCTCATACTGTAGGTACAAATTAGTTAAAAACAGACTATATAAACCCAAACTCTAGCTTTGCAACAAATTACCTCCATGAAATTAAGTTTTGTGCTTATTTTCTTGAATATGGAAGTAGTACCAACTTCAGAGAAACTAGGATTGAGAAAATACTCTGGATACTGCTATTGGAATATATTCAAACATTACTGACCCTAACTTAACAGACTTGTGGAATCACTATGTTGGACACCTGAAACTAATGAACACTGCAAACTATACTTCAATAGTAAGAAAAACTGAATTCATGCAATTGCTCGATTACCTCAGTAAGTCAGGTGTCTTAACAGCACAGTTCACCCACATGCAATGACTGGAATCCCCAAAATTCCTTCAAATACTTGCAGTGATACCATTTAAGTAAAATTATGTTCTATCCAATTCCAAACTTTCAGGAAAATAGTGGCAATTCAGCCTAAACTCTTCAGTAAACTGTCAAAATAATGGTAGACATTTCAAGAATCTCATGTAAGCATTTTCTCATCAAGATGTTACAACTGACATTGGTGAATGGTGTCTAAGTGAACTACCACTACTCATTTTTTAATAAACTCCACCCCCACTGTGGGGCCTGCTCAAGATCAAGAGTGGCATGCTCTACCAACTGAGCCAGCCAAGAGCCCCACTGATCATCATTCTTGAAACTACTAGAATTTGCCAACATGCTTGAGAAAATTTCAACTTCCATTTCAAGAAAAATGTTCACTGAAATACTTTATCAAGAATGTAAGTCTCAGAATACTTGTGCTCATTCCAGTCTTTTGGAGTTTCAAAAAATATTGTGAAAACTATGAACAACTTCTATTTCCTTAAGGGCCAACAATTCCTTGGATAGGTCGCTGGCATTCTGACATAGAAATGTTTAAAAAATAAGATGTAGTCCAGAATGCTGTCCTATTCTAAAATGGTGCAATGTGCCAATTACCTAAATTACTGTGATCAATTCAAAGTAACCATAAACTTATGAAACAGTCCCAAATTTCAACAGCCATTTATTCTGGTGCATCTTTTAATTCATATATGGATGGGTTTATCAATTTTTAATCAATTAACATTCTCACTGATATAGATCAATTTACATTAGCCATTATCATATAACATGAAAGAAGCACATGGGAAAAACAAGTAGAACAAAAGACTTCTTGATAGTTCTTTAAAACTGAGTTTGCTGTTAAGGAAACATACAAATAAATACAATGAAGCAGAAACAAAATACTGTACTCAGAAAAATAGCACTGCGGAAGGAAATCTAAAGCTGAAGATAAAGATCTTTATTTTACATTATGCATAATTATATAATTTATTAAAATCAATACAATTCATATACAAAATAGTAACACAGTAGTCATTTTTAAGTTTGTTAAGCACTTTACAGGAATGTTAAGATGGCAAAACTACACTAAGCAATGTCTTGCGTCTCCATCAATGTCTATCTAGCTCACTAGTTCAGGCTGAACATTCACTCTCCGAAGTACTTCTTCAGGCATGCAAAAAACAGGACTAACAGGTTTTATCTGTTCTTCTCCCAAAAGTGACAATCCAGCAATTCCAAATAAAGTATGAAAAGGATCTACCTATTTAAAAAATAAGAATTTAGAGTATTACAAAAATGAAAACTTCTAAAACCCTACTTTCTGAATAAGTTATATTGGATTCCATTGTATTTTCTTTACTTGAATAAATGCTTAGTTTTCTAAAATAAAAATGATGACTTCAAACTTTTTTTTTTAACATAGGACCTTTTACCATACACAATTTTTTTGACAATTAAGTGATGAGAAATTTCTGCAAACTTGTTTTCCCTTCATATATTCTCAAAGGTTACCTAGAAAGTATCCTGCTTTAAAAGTAAAACGTTGATTATCATCCATTTTTAAGTCTGGAAATGACATAAAGGTAACTCAAAGCAATGTAACTATTACATGAACATGTCAGAAATATACTTGCCATATCTCCTGGTCGGTCTGCGAATCCTCCTGTTTCTTCATCTTGACATGCTAAAATGAAACTTCTAAGTTTCTCTCTATCAATCCAATGAAGCCTTCCAATTATCTTTAGGGAAGCCAACACCCACCATGAATAGCATACATCTGGTAACTAGGAGGGAAAAAAACCACAAGCAATTGCCGTAATTTTATTCTCTAGTCCAAACATGGGATGCTGGAGGAGACTAAGGGATATACTGACATATAGTTAGAGATGCTAAAATTCATAAATACAATTACTTGGATTTAAAGATAATCACTGGGATAAGACCAAACATTTCAATCCACAGACACCCACACTAAATGTTTCAGAGTTTAGGCACTCAGTAACAACTATCCCTGTACCTTTATTTTATCTGCAATAGAATGCCCCTTATCCAAGAAGCTGGTGGTTAACACTCATGAAATCCATGGTGATATATGTTCTATTTCCCTAGTCAGAGCATTTTCAACAACTGCTGTCCAGGTAGGTATGTAATTTGCTTAAAAATAACCTAAAGCCTGGCTCCTCAAACACAGGTCATTTAAACACAGTTTTAAAGAATGCAGAGTATCTCACCTTCAACTGAAGAATCATTTCAACAAAATCACTGGGTGATTCATAAGCACATAAAAAACTGTCCTACACTGTGGGGCGCCTGGGTGGCTCAGTGGGTTAAAGCCTCTGTCTTCAGCTCAGGTCATGATCCCAGGGTCCTGGGATCGAGCCCCGCATAGGGCTCTCTGCTCAGCAGGAAGCCTGCTTCCTCCTCTCTGCCTCTATCTACTTGTCATCTCTGTCAAATAAATAAATAAAATCTTTAAAAAAAAACAAAAAACACAAAACAAAAAAAAACTGTCCTACACTGTAAGTGCAGATTCCTGGCAATCCCAACCCTGACCCGTTTTCTAACTGTTGAAAGTTGCCCAGGTTTTTCACTGGACTGTAAGTAGCTAGAAACCACCTGTGGGTATTTCCCTACCCAACTTATTCATAAATATTGAACAAGCAAATCTAAAATAAAAATGCAATGACCCAGACAAAAGCACCACCATGCCCTATCATATTTTCTGTCAAGGATCCAGCAAACTATAGCACTTGACGTCAAACTTAGACTACAACCGAATAAGTTTTTTATGTATGTGTAAATTGTTTTTTAAAATACAGTCTAAAAAAACAAAAACAAAAAAACCCAGAAAAACAAAAAACAGTCCTGTGATAGGAAAATCACATCAATTCAAATGTAACCACTGTTATTTTACTAAAACACAGCTATCCCCACTGGTTTCTTATGGCACCATCTACTCTTTAGGGTAGTTATGTACTTGCCAACAAGACTATTATCTTACAGAACTGAAAACATTTACTACCTGGCCCTTACAGACCCAATTTAAAACACAGTATGTGAGAGCGAAAGAGAACTATGGATGTGTAAAGAATATTTGATTCCCTTTTCTCCAAATCAAAATGTCAAAATTGGGTTTTTCTTAAAAATTTTAATAAAGATTTTAAATAAAAATTTTGCAATATAATTTTTAAAAGTCATTGATTTGGTAAATTAATCGTCCTTTCACACCCATGAAGTAGACACAGAGACTTCTGTACAAAATACACGTATTCATTTAACACTACTCATTGGATCCCAGATATGAAGAATCCTTTTTTTTTTTTCAAGACTTTATTTATTTGACAGAGAGATCACAAGTAGGCAGAGAGGCAGGCAGAAGGACGGGGAAGCAGGCTCCCTGCCAAGTAGAGAGCCTGACGTGGGGCTCATTCCCAGGACCCTGAGATCATGATCTGAGGTGAAGGTAGAGGCTTACCCCACTGAGCCACCCAGGAGCCCCTAAAGAAAGCTTTTAATCCAGGACTGATTTTCCCTGGTATAGGTCTGTAACTAAAAGTTTAAAGAAACAGCTTCATTTCAATGGCTGGAAAATATAAGACCCTCAGGATAGGGAAAAAGACACTTTAAGAATATATACTATGTCTGAATATAAATATATTTCTAAGCTAGTATATTTGCTATTTTTTTGTTTTCCTTGAGATAACTCCAGAATCCACTTCATGATTGGAAAGACCAGAAGACAGCTTTGTCATAGAAAGAACATCAGAAGGCAACATACACATCTTTTCCTCAAGTCATTTAAATGGATACCATAATTAATAAGTATCTCCACTCCAGCTGTTTTACTTTTGCCAAGAGCATTTTTTAGGAAGTAAAACTGAAAAATTGCAATGGGGGGAGGGGTAAAAGCACATTATCAATTTACAAGAAGCTATTAGAACACAGTATCTTATGAATCAATACCTTCTCTGGCCTTCCATTGAGTCCACCTGATGGCAACTGTCGTTCACAAAGCCACCAACCGAGTAAATCAGAATTTACTTGATGCAACTGGCTAGTAATAGCCAGAAATCCTGTGCAACAATAGATCTAAAATTACAGACATAAAGTACATGTGTATAACAATTTTCAACAGTAGTGTAGTAATAAAAACTACTCAATTAAAATGCCATTTATGTCTAAAAACTTGCTTTCTATTATCAAGTCAGAATTGCAAGCACATAAATATCACATACCTAACTGAACAAATCCAAACATACTAATTCCAGGATCCAATTCTACAGTGAAATACTACTGTCAACATTTCTTCATAGCTAAAAGCAAAAATTTTTTTAAAATATTTTATTTTTAAGTAATCTCTATACCCAACATGGGTCTCAAACTCACAACCCCAAGATAAAGATCTTATGCTCTACCTACAGAGCCAGTCAGGTGGCTCTAAAAGCAAATTTTATTGGATACCTACTTACAGATAAAATGCACAACAGTACAAATACTACTTACAAATACAACTGCCTCTCTGGCACAAGCAAACAGGTATTCAGGATAGGCAGGGAAAAGAATGTTTCCATCTACTTAGTTATAAACTAATGGAAAATAAAAGCAGTCTCAGCTGGAAGAACATGCAACTCCTGATCCCAGGGTTATAAGTTTGAGCCCCACACCGGGTATAGAGATTAAATAAACAAAACTTTGTTTGGGGGGGGCGGTTAAGTAGTGGAAAATAAAAATGTATCTTTCGTGATAATAAACCTATGTTGCCTGGGCCAGGGGCTTCCACCAACAGGGAATGTATACACAACTACTATAAAAATGCCTTTCTTTATCTGCATTTAAGCAATTCTTATGTAACATCCCATATTACATTTAAATTAACTTCAGTCATATATAACAGACACTGAAACTGCTATTAATATATTTTCCCAATTTTTCACTTACCCCCTAAAAACTTACATATTTTAATCTGCATTAATAAATTACCTGCCCAGCATGGGATTCAGAACCTGGCCTGCAACCAAATCCACCATCAAAGTTCATACACGATAAAACAAATTCGATTGCCTTTTCCACATTAATAGCATCTAGCTTCCCCTACAAACAGAAAAAATAAGCCTACTGAATTCCAGAATAATCATGGAAATTTAATTATTCTAATACAATATTTAAAACTTACCAACAGGGCCAAGGTTGCCACCGCACAGAAAGAGAATCTTGTATCAATTTCTCCTAAAAGAAAAAGGAAATTAAATAAAAACTAAGTGTTACCAGAGGCATCTGATCCTAATATATAACACCAATTAACTGAAAATGAACTGTAAAACTACCATGTTTAAATTTCCATGAGTTCAAGCTTAACATTTACTTTTCAATTAAATTAGCAGGACGAAAGCTGAATCTGAAGTAAAATCACTTCTAAGGAATCCAAGAACTAGAAAATTTGCCAAAAATACAGCAAAATTATCTTAAGTTGCTTAGAGCACCCAGAAAGGGAAGGTAACACAGAACCAAAAAGACAAAATTTCTAATAATGACAATAAACTTACCCTATTATATAAAAGTAGATTTTCACATCCCATGAAGCAGCTGGTCTCTCCGGCCTGCACTGTATTCAGCCCTAAAGCAGAGATTATCTACATTTATCAAGTATAGTACTATTCCCTCCCTCCACTCAAATATCCAGTAAGTTTGTAAAGTTTTTTGAATATCTCTCCCTCTTCATTAAATAATTAAAAAAAAAAAAAACTTTACAAAGCCACCAAATACTGGGGGAAAAAATTTCACCTACCTCAAATTTTAGACTGGCCCCCTCTGTTCCAGTTCTCTTGTATGCTGATAAAACTAACACAGTGCATGCTGGAACTTCCAGCAGACCATTTAACTTCAGTAAGACCAGCTGCTTAGTGGGACCTGAAAAGATCAACAACTTAAAAATCTCCTTATAATTATTAGCAAAGCCTCCAATTCATTGTACTTAAAAACTTTCAACAAATCTTATCACTACAATAAACACCCAAACAGATTTTAATATTGGTACTTTGGGTAGCATGAATGAGACTGACATTACCCCAAATATCTCCAGCAAAAGAACCATCTTCTTTCTGTAGACTCTGAACATATTCCACAACTTTATTTACATCAATAACATTAATACTATCATACAGAGTAAGAATCTGTAACAAAAACAAAACAAATTAAGTAAATACTTCTTCAACACTGCTACATTTGTTCTAATGATGTTCTTCCTCAACTACCTTTTAAACTGTCAAGCATGTCCTTCTGTCTATGCACATTGTGACCTTTTCGCAAATGTGCAGACTATCTTCTACTATGCCACAGGCATTATCAACAAACCCAAACCAATAACAGGAGTGTATTTCCTCCATATATATAAATTGTAACTTCATATTCCAAACTTTTAAATATACTAACTTACATATGTAGAAGTAGACTATAATTTATAGTATTTTTCTAGAAGATTGTATTTATTTGACAAGAGTTAGAGACAGCGAGAGGAACACAAGCAGGGGAGTGGGAGAGGGAGAAGCGGGCTTTACACTGAGCAGTGAGTCCAAAGCAGGGCTGAGTCCTGAGCTAAAGGAAGACAATTACTGAGCTACCCAGACGCCCCCCAGAAGTAGACTTTCAAGTCATAATCGTGGATCTTCACTATTATCAAAATTAAACCACTTAACTCTACGTGGTGATTTTCAAATTATTTACATATACTGAAAATAAACATTTTATCATTCAAGGTCTCAGTGTAATTTTACAATTTACATCAACTTTGAATTCAGCTAATACATGCCATCACATCATTGACCTTGTAAAATACAGGCTTCATTTGAAAAGATTAGGGAAACTTTTTTGACAGATAACAATTCTGTCATGTTCCTAATACCCAGTTCACTTTCTCCATTCTCAGGTAAGAGAATACACTACCAAGACTGTTAAATTTTAGTATTTACCTGGACAGCACTCAGAGTGTACAAAAGATGAGGGTCATGTCCAATACTGGCACTTATTCCACCACACTCATGTTGACATGACTTAATAAATGTCAGAATTTCTTCTCTATTCATCCGATGTAGTTGTCCCATGAGATCCATTACAGTCAGACCCCAATATATACCACTCATTCTCAAATACTCAGACATACAGTATTCCTAAAATACACAATTATTTTAATGTGCCAGTTTGAATTGATGCAGGGTTATTAAAGTGATAGAACATATAAAAACTAGCCACACTTATTGTTTAATTCAATTCATCCTAACATCAGTGTTAATTTTAAATTGTGGCTATCAATACTGGGGGTTAGGAGGGGGTAGTATCTGCAATGCATATGATAAAATTCACCTGCAACTAACAATACAAACAGGACTTTAATCTCTCTTGAGATCTAACCAGACGTAGAAGTAAAAAAAAAAAATATACCAACTTTTTTCAAGTTTGGGGACAGAGTATTTCTTTCAGAGTATCTACATCTTATTTACCAAGTATTAATTCCATTAATATATGGATTATGTACAAAGCCTATCTACTACCTATAAATGGTATAACAACTTGAAAACCAAAATAGCCAAGGCATGCAAAAGTTTAAATAGCTAACAGTAGCTACTCAGAGACATAAAAACTGTACAGAGACTAGATCATAAATAAATTTTTGCTAGTCACCAATGCAATACATGTTAAAGTTTCAGTCTGGTGAGTAGTCTGAGGGAATTTAACAAGTCACCAATTCTTCAATGTTTCCCAAAATGGTAAATTAGTTCAGTTGTTTGGATACTACAGGGAAAAATTTACTTTCAGTTTCATTACTTAGCCCCAGAGAGGAAAACTATTCTTCAAGGTTTGAAACTTAAGGTAAAACTTTTTCAAGGTCTCAGCGTAATTCTAGAGCTAAAGTGTTGTTACACATCAGCCATATATTCAGGTAATACATGCCAACACATCACTGACCTTGGAAGTAATACCTCAAGGACAAAAATACAAATCTCTTCTCTACCCCAAACCTCTTTAAGAATCTAGGCAGATGGGGAATCTAGTTTATTTGTCAAAGCCTCTGAGAAGCATGGTTAATTCTGATACCAAGGTACACTCACTGCACTCATGGAGAGAACTTCAGCCCTCCGCATGCAAGAGTTACCATTTTTAAGAAACACGGGCCACAAATACTGACCCATTTACTGTTCATGCATAATAGTGTCATTTCTTCAAAATAAAACGAACTTTCAACACAAAATCATACATACATAATCATCTTTCTTGGAGCCATAGGACGCGATATAATCTGCATGCTTCTCTAACAATAGCGTGTCAGGTGCATCTGACTTGATAATAACATCCTTCTGCGGTGTGCCCTTTCAAAACAAAAAAGCAGTGACTCTCTAACTGTTCATTTTTTTATGCTTGACCCCAGTGTGTATATTCAATATACATCTGAACTTTTCACTTTAATTCCACCTTGCCACACAGAACTTTCTATATAAAAACTAGGTATCTGACCAGAAAGAAATTAGGCACTAAAGCCCTTCTAAAGATTCGGGTATTTTTCAGGTCTCAGAGTAATTCTAGAGCTAAAGTAGTAATAATCAGCTTCGGATTCAGAATACATGCCAGCTCATCATTGACCCAAAAAATTATTACCCTCATCTGTTGTTGCTTATCTTTCACTAAAAGTAAAATAAACACCACAAAACAGCCCACCTTGCCAATTCAGAACTTAGTTTACATGCAGCAGAAAATTAAGCACTAAAATTAAAATGCAAAATATTTATATATAAAATATGGCTAGCCCATAATTCGCAGTTAAGTTCTTTAGTTAAATTTTACTAATCCTAGCTTACCAATTAATCAATAAGTTCCTTTAGTTTCATGTTCTCCAGCTTTAGTCTTAGTTTCTTCATTTGCAACAAGCCCTCAGGAAATGAGGATACTGCTCTATCATTACTTACTGTAATCAAGACAGCTAAAACTCATTCTAAGTAGGTCATGACCATTACCGAAAAAAATTTAGTGAATTTCCATCAGATCCCACTTAAAATTTACCGCATCTTCAAAGAACGTTATTAGTGATGACTTTATCGGTTTTGAGCCATAAAATATAGGAAAAAAGAACCACCGACTGGCCCGGGTTTTTTGAGGAATTAAGAAATCGGGCCGTTGAATCTTGAGGCCTGCCTCTTAGGAGGAAGCCTAGATAAAATTAGAAGCCATACGTGCGCCCGCGAGGTCTGCAAAAAACGCTGAGTAATACTTCACACTCTCTGAACCCTAAGAAAAAACCCTTTCACGGCCGGTGTCCTAACCCAAGCGTTCTCCAATACTTGCTATTAGAAAGACTGAGCTGCTCAGTATTACTCCACCTAAACGCCACCCGCGCAGTCACAATAAAGGACAGCCTCACTCACCATGTCTGAGACGGAAAAGAGAACTTTACTCCCTCCCTGGGTAGTTTTAGGCGGCACGCGCCTGCGCATGAGCTCCCCCCAGGCCCCTTCCCGGCATAGCTGACCACACTTCCGCCTGTAGGAAGGAGCAGTTGCTTGGCTGCCCTAGGACCCCGCCAAATGCTCATAGCTGTCCTCGCTGCCTGAACCCAAGTTCTCTGGCGGTCATTTTCTTGTCCTGTGGTGACCTTGATGTGTCTAGAAGTTTTAAGTAATATGTATCTGAACTACCTTTAAAAAATAATTTGTTCCTGAGGCTCTTTGAACTCTGAAGATCTGGAGTGGATGGTAATTAGAAGAATTCTTGCATATAGGAAGTATTCAAGGAAGTATTTCTGAGTGAATGTTAAAATGTTTACATGTCCCTCCTGTCTGCCTTTTCTGTTTCGGATGTGGCTCTCTCACTCCCTTCACTTCTTCAGCAAGTGCTAATAGCTGGAAGTTTTGTAAATTGCTTTTGAAAAAAAAAAATCCATGTTCTTTTCACAAACTTTCTACTACATTCAGATTTGCTAGGGGTGTTATTACAGGTATTTTCATTTGTGCTTCCTTGGATCTTTCATACTTAAGGATTTTGAGCACCCATTAGAAAATATTGGCACCCTACACCCTTACAGTGTATTACATTCGGTAATGATTTGGAGAAGTGTTCTGACACTGTTAGGTCCCCCAATAATGGGTTGGTGATTAAAGAAGCGAGACCGATATAAAGCGAGGGTCAAGCAAAGCTTTATTCCATGCCAAGCATCAAGAATCAGGCCGAAGGCGCCCGGGTAGCTCAGTGGTTAAAGCCTCTGCCTTCGGCTCAGGTCATGATCTCAAGGTTCTAGGATCGAGCCCCGGCATCGGGCTCTCTGCTTAGCAGGGAGCCTGCTTCCTCCTCACTCTCTGCCTGCCTCTGTCTGTCAAATAAATAAATAAATAATCTTTAAAAAAAAAAAAAAAAAAGAATCAGACCCAACGTTCGGGGACGCACCTCTTACAAGAGAGGGCGACCCTTCTCTATTTCACAGACTACCTTTTAAGGGCAAAGGCCATGCGGTTGGGCCTGGCCATGCACAGGCGGCCAATGAGATTGTAACACACAGAGAAAGCTGCACAGTGATGCTAGGTGACCAATTGAATTACAATTTACCCTATAGTAGACATTTGAACCAGCCTATCACACCTTGGTTAGAATTGGCACCCAAAAGGCTCCCAAAGGGTGGGGCCCATACTCCTTGGTAGCTAGGGAGACAGTATGCAACCCCCCACAGATCAGATGTCTCCACCTGGCCTGACCCACCCTTGTATCTGGGGTTTTGTTACCTGGGGCTGGTTTTCCCTGACTTGTTTTTAAGTCAGTCCCTTGGGGCAAGGGGAGCAGGGACAGTTTAAGGGTTAAACAACAAGGTTATTGTTTAATCTTTAATGGAAGCCTCTTGCTAAATAGGTCCATACAACACAACAACATAAATGAGCTATCAATAATTAAGAGTGTTGAATCTGATATGATGATAGATTTCATTTTTTCCCCCTGCAATTGATATTCTCATTTATAGTTCGAGGCTACTTTATTAAATGCATGTAAGTTTAGCATCTATTTCTGGTGAGTTGATCCTTGTACCATTAAGTGATGACTGTCTCTAGCCCTAATACTTTTTGTCTTAAGAAGTCTGCCCTACTCTCCGCTCAGCAGGGAGCCTGCTTCCTCCCTACCCCCCACCTCTGCCTACTGTGATCTCTCCCTGTCAAATAAATAAATAAAATCTTTTTTTTTTTAAATTTATTTATTTGTCAGAGAGAGGGAGAGAGAGCGAGCGAGCACAGGCAGACAGAGTGGCAGGCAGAGGCAGAGGGAGAAGCAGGCTCCCTGCCGAGCAAGGAGCCCGATGTGGGACTTGATCCCAGGACCCTGGGCGTCCCTAAATAAAATCTTTTAAAAAGAAGAAGAAGAGGGACGCCTGGGTGGCTCAGTTGGTTAAGCGGCTGCCTTCGGCTCAGGTCATGATCCCAGCGTCCTGGGATCGAGTCCCACATTGGGCTCCTTGCTCGGCAGGGAGCCTGCTTCTCCCTCTGCCTCTGCCTGCCACTCTGTCTGCCTGTGCTCGCTCGCTCTCTCTCCCTCTCTCTGACAAATAAAATTAAAAAAAAAAAAAAGAAGAAGAAGAAGTAGTAGTAATCTGTATAGGAAGTGTATGTTCTAGCAATTCGTGTAATTACATTCAGCAATTCTATTTCTAGGTATTTATCCTACAAATACATATAGTCCTTTGAGTATGAAGTGACTTATGTGCACGAATATTCAAAGCAGCAGTCTTTTTCTTTTTATCTAAGATTTTATCTGTTTACTTGACAGAGAGGAGGAGAGAGAGAACTAGCAGGGGGAGTGGCAGGGAGAGGGAGAGGGAAAAGCAGGCTTTCCCATGCAGGCCTGGATCCCAAGGACCCAGAGACCAGGACCAAAGCCAAGGTAGACCTCCAACCCATCATGGCACCCAGGCTCCCCAGGAGTAGTCTTTACAATAACAAAAGATTACATAAACTATACTATATTGATAATGCAGCTGTTAAAGAAAATGAAGAAGCTCTGCATACATTGTTATGGAAAGATCTCCAAAATATATTAAGTAAAAACAAAAACAGAAAGTGCCAACAGGTACATAGTGTGCTACTATTTGTGTGGAAAACAAAGGAGAAAAATATATGGATATTTTGCAAATGCACAGAATTACTAAAAGCAGTTGCCTCCAGGAGGAGGGCTGCTGGGAACAGGATTAAAGAAGGCTTATTCTTCACTAAATATCCTAGTGCTTTTGAAATTTGGTATATTTTACCTCTTCAAAAAATAAAAATATCTCCCCTCCAAATAAAGGTAGCTACAAAAAAAATATATTGATTAAAAAATAATTTCATCTTGGTGCACCTAGATGGCTCAGTCCATTGGCATCTGGCTGTTGGTTTCAGCTTGGGTCATGATCTCAAGGCCCTGGATCAGGCATGGTATTGGACTCGTGCTTAGTGGGGAGTCTGCTCGAGGATTCTCTCCCTCTCTCTCTGTCCCTCCCTCAATTTGTGCTCACCTTCTCTCTCACTCTGCCCTTCCCTCCACCCTATGCTTTCTCTTTCTCTAAAACAAATATTTTAGAACAAAAAACACGTTCATCTCTGCCTCTAGACATGTGCTGTGTAATATAGCTAAATGGGATAGTTGAGATAACCGCCAATCTGAATTGAGATGTGTTGTAAAGTATAAAACACACACCCTATTTCAAAGATTTAGTCAGAAAAATAAACTAAAATATCTCATTAACAATTTAAAAAGTACTAATTATTGAAATAATATTTGGGCATATTGGAATAAATAAAACTATATTCTTAACATTAATTTCACCTACGACTTTTTACCTTTTTCCCCCTTTGCCTTGTCTTTTTTTAAGTAATCTCTACACTTAATGTGGGGCTCAAACTCTCAACCCTGAGATCAAGAGTGTCATGCTTTGCCAACTGAGCCAGCCAGATGCCCCTCTTTTTACTTTTTTAAATGTGACTATTAAAAAACTTATAATTACATAAGATAGATCATATTATATTTCTATTGGACAATGTTGCTGTAGTCACTGAGTTTTATGGGAACTGTAGCTGTGTCTGGTTTGTTCACCATTATATATTATGCAAATGAAACAAGTTTTTCTTTACCTACAATTTTGTTCAAAGCCTAGACTGTGATTCTGAACATAGTTTCATTAGCTTCCAGCATCTAAACTGTTTCTAGTCTGTTCTAACATCTTTATGTCATGGAATAGCATTTCCAGGACAAACAATACAGTATTTCACCTAAGATGCCATTGATTGTAAGATGCATCCCAATTGAAAAGATAACAAATGTGGGAAAAAAAGCCAATGGCTATGAACATAAATGTTATCCAGATTTTTGAGATGTTAAATATGAAAAAAATGTGCATTTTGGAATCAGTGAAATATGGTAACTGAGTTATTTTGAAATATCAAATGTAGAAGCAGAATATTATATGCTCCATGCCCCATATCCCTCTTGTAAAGGTATATTACATTCTATATATTGTATGACATTTTTGATATCTCTTCTCTTCCATTTTTCTATTCCAATCAAGTGAATGGAATCTTGTTTACAGTCTTAGAGTTACATGCCTTCCAAACTAAGTAATATCAAAAGGAATTGGATAGGTAAGATGGAGGTATAGAAGGAGTAGAATTCTGGAGCCATTTATTTTTTATTTATTTATTTGAGAAAGAGAGCAGTGCAGTGAGGAGCCCAGGGAGAGGGACAAGCAGACTCCACACTGAGCCTGGAGCCAACTCCAGGCTTGACCTCACGACCCTAAGATCATGACCTGAACTGAAATCAAGAGGTGATTTTAGGTGCAAAACAGTACCTTTATTTGCAACAAGAGTTGATATTTTTCCAGAATACATTATAATTTACACTGTTTTGTAGTGAATTTCCATTTTCTTGATCAGTTGTGTTTTTTTCTTGGTAATTGAGTCTATGATGCAGTATATATATATGCTATTATTAAAGTCTACTGAGACAGCTCAGTTATATATATGGTTTATATTTTTATGATATGTGATTTTATGCACTATTACTTAGCTATTACAATCTAATAAAAATATGGCAAATTAATTTTCTTTCTTAAAGCTCTGTACATTAAAATATGTCTGCCCTTAAAAAAAAACAACAACAAAGTCAGATGTATAACCGACTGAGTCACCCAGATGACCCTGAAGCCATTTAGAAGAAACTTTTTAGATAAAGTTGGAGATGAAAAACGTTTAATAATATAAAATCCTAAGGTGGAGAAATAGGCTAAATGGATGATGGGTTTTAACGAGGGCACATATTGTGATAAGCATTGGGTGTTGTATGTAAGTGCTAAATCACCAAATTCTATACCTGAAACTAATACTACACTGTAGGTTCACTAACTGTAATTTAAATAAAAACCTGAAACTAAAAAAAAAAAAAAAGAAAGAAAAATAGAAAATCCTGTTTCTTAATTATGAACTGTAAAAAAGACCTTGAAGTTTAGCTGTTTAAAACAATATTTGAGACATCTAGTTCTAAGGTTTAAATTGGATTTATTTATTTATTTGTTTGTTTCTTTATTTTTATTTATTTGGCAGAGAGAGAGAAAGGGAGAGAGCACCAGCAGGCAGAGTAAGAAGCTGAAGCTGGTTCACCACCGAGCAGAGAACATGATATGGGGCTTATTTCCAGGACCCTGGGATCATGCATGACCTGAGATGAAGGCAGACACTTAACCAACTGAGCCACCCAGGCACCCCTTAAATTGGTTTTAATGTTGTATTGGTTCCCTCCCGGATTAATGACATAAAATGTTTCACATGTGTTTATTTTATATCTATGTGCACCATGATTTTACCATTCTGAAAATTAGGAGCTTTAGATGTCATCTACGTAGATGTCCAAGTAGGTCAACAGATACAGCCAAGTAAATTGCATTGCTTGAGCACAGTACATCAAGATCTACTTAAGCCAAGGTACAGCTTTTCTTGGCTCACAGAGTGATTCTCATATGTCAGTAAGGACCTTTTGACTCTATTTGTACAGTTTTTGCCCTCCTTACTGATTTCATTCTTTGTTTTTGTTTTAACTTCAGGCCAGGCCTGTAAGTTAATCTTCACTGGTGACAGTGATTAGGACTGTGTTTTTATGGTCCATTTGGTGATCTCTGTCGTGACAGAAATGTATTTTCTCTTATGTGAGAGATGACAGGGAATCTGGTTTGTTCATCCATGTCTGTATATGAGAGAGGTCTAATTAGTTAAGAATGTAATACCTGTTGGGAAGGAGAGGAGCTCAATGCGATCTAGACTTGCAAATTTACTTTCGGCCTTTGGCTAAATTTGTTTTAGGTCTGAAAGTTTTTTAAGTTCTCAGTGTGTCTACATGTCTTTAATTAAGGAAAGCCTTTGCTTCTCATTGTATGCCTATGAAATGCTTTCCTACTTCTGAGCAGTATACATTAACAGATTAGATTGTGCCTCATATTAAAGATCTCTCTTCTGATTGGTTTATAAATAAGCACTCATATAAATGAAATAATCCCCAAATTACCAGAAAATTTAAAAAATTAACTTTTTTTAAGATTTAATTTTATTTATTTGTTGTAAATATTTATTTATTTTAGAGAGAGAGAGAGTGAGCAGGAGGAGCAGAGGGAGAGGGACAAGCACACTTCCATGATGAGCAAGGAGCCAGATATGGGGCTCAGTCCCAGGACCCTGGGATCATGATGTGAGCCGAAGGCAGATGCTTAATTGACTGAGCCACATGGGTTAGACTTTAAAGGAGAAAAAAAAAATCATTCTTATATAAACTGCTAGCCAGAAACATTTTTAAAAATCAAGTTTACATAAGTAAGATGAATCTTTGGGCAAATCAGAGAGGCCTAGTAATTTGAGTTAATGAAAAAAACCAGCTATCTGTTGTTTTCTTTGCTTATCAGTATTAAGTATATATATTGTACTATATGTATAAGTACAGTTTAAAAAGTTTTTAATATGTAAACTTTTTTTTTTCAAATTTTTATTTATTAAGAAATCTCTACCCCCAATGTGGGGCTCAAACTCATGACCTCAAAATCAAGAGTCACATGCTCCACCAACTGAGCCAGTAGGCACCCCAGTAGAGTTTATTTTTTAATGAAGACATAAATTAGTCTGAATTTCCTGACTTTTTATATTGGTTTATTGGTCAAATTGGCTAACCTAACTCCTACATATATTTTAAGATTTTTAAAATTATAAATTTGGCTTCCACTAAATTGAATCGTAATTCTAACAAACATTTTTTTTCCCAACAGTAAGTCTGTTTTCAATTATGTCAGATTAAAGATAATTGCAAAGAACTTTAGGAAATTTAACTAGTTTGGGTTAATTAATTATTATCATGACAAGCCTAGATTGTTTCTTGGATAGAATATTAAAACCTTGATTACTGAGCATAATTTTAAGTTTATATATATACTTATATATACTTTATATATATATTTAGTTTATATATATACTTATATATACTTTTGGTTTTTATTTCAATGTGCTATGGAATAAATGATATCTTTAAGTGAAGTTAATAAATGGTTCTTTTTTCCACTTTAAGATATAAAAGGATATGTATAGCTGTATAAAACTGTGTTAATATTTATGGTCTTTGGGCTGCCTGGGTGACTCAGTTGGTTAAGCATCTGCCTTTGGCTCAGGTCATGATCCTAGGATACTGGGATTCAGCCCCACATCGGGCTCCTTGCTCAGTGGGAGCATGCTTCTCTCTCTCCCTCTGTCGCTCCCCCTGCTTATATGCTCTCTCTCTCTCTCTCTCTCTCTCTTTCTGTGTTAAATAAATAAATAAAATATTTAAAAAAATATTCATGATCTTTGATGGTCTGCTAAATTGTTTTTATGTGACAAACAGTTCTTAGTAAACTGTCTCCCAGCTTCCTCTAAGAGTTAGTTTGTCTAGGAAGTTGGTTTCTTTGATGAAGTCATAGTTACAAGGATGATTGTATAACTATAACAGGAGCAATAATGACAGAGAAATACAACTACCTATGTGTTTTTATTTTTTAAGAGAAGAGTGGTTTGTTCTAGAATATGAAAAGGTGTGTTGAGAGAGAAAATTTCAGCAAAGTGAATTTTATTTATCTTGGTGTATAATACTGGAGTCTGAAAAGACACTGGACTATGCTACAATTTTGGCAAAGTTCAGTCATTTTTAAGGGGCTTGCTTCCTTGACTTACTCATCAATCCCTAATGTAAAAGGTTCATCTTTACCTTCTGCTTGGATAACAGATTTTGTCTTACCAGAATAAATTTTCTATGCTCTAAATGTTGACTTTATTATATCTTTAATTATTAAAAAAGAAACAAGGAACAAACATTCTTCATTTGAGAAACATCTTAAGTTTCTTATAATCATGTTACAGTATATTTTTCTGTATTTATTTTTATTGATTGTCCCTTTAATTAAGTAGATAACCAAGCATTCTTTCTCAGGAACCTATAATTCTATCTTAATCAAATGATCAAGTCATCTCTGACATCTCTTTTAATTTTGCCTTCCCAAGGTCAACTCTTAAATTTAGAAAAATAAAAATTTCAGGATCTACTTTACATCTAAATATTTCTTTGAAATTTCCTGGGGGAGGGAGAACCAGGGTGAGGGAATCTGTTCTTTCACTTTATAAAAAGAAAGATATTAGGGGCACCTGGGTGGCTCAGTTGGTTAAGCATATGTCTTTGGCTCAGGTCATGATCTCAGGTTCCTGGGATCAAGACCCACATCAGGTTCCCTGCTCAGTGAGGAGCCTGCTTCTCCCTCTCCCTCTGCAGCTACCTGCTGTTTTGTGCTTGTTCAATCTCTCTCTCTGTCAAATAAATAAATAAATAAAATATTTTAAATATTAAAAAATGTTCTCCTTTCTCTCTGCCTACCTCTGCCTACTTGTGATCTCTTGTCTGTCAAATAAATAAATAAAATCTTCTAAAAAAATGAAAAGATGTTAGAAATAATTAAGTTTACTTTATGTGCTCCATTATTTTTTAATTATCAGCACTATTGTGTGAGCAACATAGGAAAAGTTGATAAATAAATCAGATCAACTCACTCTTCTTTAGTTTAAATTTGTATAGTTAAAATGTTATTAATATAAACATAGCCAGAATTGTGTACTTTATGAAAAGGACCTGGAGATATGCCAATGTTTTTTCCCTCAGGGGAAATAATGGTTAAATTCTTGTGAAACAGTTAAGCACTTTGCTTTCATAGAGATTTTTTTTTTACTTCCATTCTATTACTGGATATATTAATTACCTATAACCTTCAGTCTTAGTCATTGCAATGGAGTAAATGTATCTCCCCCACCCACAACCTTTTATGTTGAAATCCTAGTCCTCAATGTGATGGTATTAGGAAGTGAGGGTTTGGGAAGGCAATTAAGTCACAGAAAAGTGGAGTACTTATGGGTAGGATTAGTGCCTGTACAAAGGGACCCCAGAGAGCTCTCTGACCCTATTTCTGCCATGTGAGGATATAAGAAGTTAACAGTCTACAACACAGATGTGGGCAGATGCTCTGATATTGGACTTTCCAGCCTCCAGAATTTTGAGACATCAAACATTGGTGGTTGAAGCCAATCTGTTGTTTTATTATAGCAGCCTGAGCTAAGAAAGTCATCTGCAGATAGTTTCTGTTTTACTCTGATGCCAGCTTGAAGGTTCTACTATAAGCTACAGGCCAAAGTTTGTGCATTCAGGGACAGTCTTAAAGCCTCATGGAAAGGATCCATTACTTTGAACTATTTATAGCTACTTCCAAGAATAGTCTTTTGGGTACAGACTTCCAAGTGGACATAGTTTAGACAAATTTCACAACATACCACTAAGTCAGGATTTCTTAAGACTCTTTACTCTGGAAGGAGAAGCTTCTTGAAAGCAGTTTACTGACTCAAGAGCCAGCAGTTACAGAGAACCGAATGAGCCAATGAGGGGAGCTTAATCAGGGTTACATAATTTGGAATATTGTTCATGCAGTTGTAATGTTCTGCTTCTATGGATATATGAGGAAACCCTTTTTCATTCTTAGGCTCTCCTCAATATAGTGGATTGTGCTTTTGTAAACCGAAAGTTTAAAATGGTGTCTGATTCTCACTGGTTCCCTAGAATTAAGAAACATTTTCTGAACCTCCTTACACTTTTTTTTTTAAGATTTTATTTATTCATTTGACAGACAGAGATCACAAGTAGGCAGAGAGGCAGGCAGAGCGAGAAGAGGAAGTAGGCTCCCCGCTGAGCAGAGAGCCCGATGTGGGGCTTGATCCCAGGACCCTGGGATCATGACCTGAGCCGAAGCTAGAGGCCTTAACCCACTGAGCCACCCAGACACCCCATGAACCTCCTTACACTTTATGGCAATATTCAAAATGAAACTGTACTCCTGTTTACCAGGATATAATTAAACAAATTGGTTATATAACCAAGGCTATACCTGGAATGTCATATTTAAGAATAATTCTCATGTAAACATGTTTGACAAGCACATTATTAAAAAAAAACAAAACAAAAAACAAGTTGACTGTGTATGGTGAGTCAATGCTTACAACACTGTTCCAGTAAAACTGGAAGGGCACAGGGTTCCAGTCTTATAGGTGGTAAGGAAGGGCCCTTTTTGGCAAACCATGAATGTTAGTAAATTTGAGATGCTGAGGAGAGAAATTCACCCAAATTCTTAGGTACTACTAGAGAACTCTGGTGCAGAGTTTCTTGGGTTTGGTTCCATAGCCTTGATATAGCAAATTATACAGGCTTTTATTTTATTAATTTTTTAAGAAAATTATTTATTTGAAAGAGAATGAGAGTGAGAGAGAGAGAGATGGAGAGAGAGGAGCAGGGAAAGGGGCAAAGGGAGAGAATATACAAGCAGATTCCTGCTGAGTATAGAATCTGGTGTAGGGCTTGATCTCATGACCCGGGAGATCATGACCTGAGCTGAAACCAAGAGATGAACAGTTAACTGACTGAGCCACTCAGGTGCCCCTATTGAGGTTTTAAAAATCTAATTTGCATGTCCTCATGAAAACTTCCAGACAGAAGTTAGTCCTGCACCTTTGGTAATTATTCAGCACAGTATGTCTGGATTTGCAAAGTAAATTCCAGGAGGCTAAATAATTAATTAACATTGTGGCAATTATCTGGCCAAACATAATGAAATTTATATTTTTGTATCAAGGAAAATTGTGGCAGGTTATTCATGATCACAAGGAAGAGGTGGTCAAGAAACATTGCCGAGGGGTGCCTGGGTGGCACAGTGGGTTAAAGCCTCTGCCTTTGGCTCAGGTTATGATTCCAGGGGGTCCTGGGATCGAGCCCCACATTGGGCTCTGCTCATCAGAGAGCCTGCTTCCCTTCCTCTCTCTGCCTGCCTCTCTGCCTACTTGTGATCCCTGTCTGTCAAGTAAATAAATAAAATCTTAAAAAGAAAAGTAAAGAAACATTGCCAAAAACATGGAAATGGAAAAACCTGGCTCTAAGATGGCAGAGGAGTAGGAGACCTAAATTTTTTCTGGTCCCCAGAATCCAGGTAGACAGTTATCAAACCATTCTGAACACCTGAAAATTCAACAGAAGATCGAAGAAAAGAATAACACCAACAATATGAACAGAAAACAACCACTTTCTGGAAGGTAGGATCTACCAAGAAATGATTCTGAGGTGATATATGGGAAGATAGACCATGAAGGGGAGGGAGCCTCCATCAGCTGGCTCCCAGCAAGTGACAGACCATAAATTCAGAACTTTTAGAAGTCTGCTCTGGTGAGGTATGTCGCTCCAGTGGCTAAGCGGGGGTGAAGGGGTGGGGGGGATGTAAGGTGGGGTGGAACCCTCCCTGGGACAGTGTGGCCTCAGAATCCTCAGGGTCACAGAAAGACCCATAAGGCTGAGTGCAGCAGAGCTCCCAAGTATTAGAGCCAAGCTGGCTGCAAAGAGTGAGCCAAGGAGTGGGCTCTCAGCTCAGAGAGCACATGGCAACCATGACCCACAGCCCAGTCAGGCCACTACTGTTGAGCAGGGACCCAACAAGTGACAGATCCGGGGAGACTTCCCTTCCTCTCTCAGGAGGAATGGCAGGAGAGTGCACTGCAGGAATCTACGTGGTTTGGAGACTCCAAACAGGACCATATGCCAGAGATATAAATGCTCAGTCACAGGCCTGGTGAGCATGGAGTGTAGCCAGAGACCAGGGAGAGAGGAGTGATTGACTGCTTTTCTATGAGGGCTCACTGAGGACTAGGGCCCTGAACTCTCACTCCTCCAGGGCTGGAGATTGGGAGGTCACCATTTTCATTCTTGACCTCTAAAGCCATACAGAAAGACCCCAGGGAACAAAAGCTACTGAGCAGATTCCTTAGCCTGGCCCCTGGCAAGGGCAGCACAATTCCACCTTGGGGAAAGACATTTGAGAATCACTGCAGTGGACCCCTCCCCCAGAAGATCATCAAGAACATCCAGCCAAGACCAAGTTTACCAATCAATGAGAACTGTAAAACTCCAGTGCTAGGGGAATACAGCACACAGAATTCATGACCTTTCCCCCCCGTGATCCTTTAGTCTTTCAAAGTTGATGGTTTTTTTTTTTTTTTTTTACTTTCCTTTCCTTTATTTCTTTCTTTTTCTATTTCTTTTTTAAAAATTTATCTTCTTTCCTTTTTCAACCGACTTATCAATTCCTTTTTTTAAAATCTTTTTTTTTTTTCATCGCTTCTCGGCCTTTGGCTAAGATCAAGTAAAAATCTTTTTTTTTTTCATTCTTACAGTCATATTTTAACCCTTCCTTGTATTTAACCTTATTTTTTGTACACATAAAAGTTTTTCTTTCTTCAAAATTTTGGGATACAGATTCCTCTAACTAAAATATGCCCTAAATCTAGTGTATGACTTTGTTCTATTCACCTGCTTGATCATAATATTTCTCTTTTTTAAATTTATGATTTCTTCTTTCTTTTTTTCAACCAACTTATCTTTTCCTAAAATCTTTTTAAATTTCAATTTTTACCTTCATAGTCCATTCCTCCATTGTCTTTAACCTTATTTTTGTACATATATGTTTTTCTTTCTTTAAAATTTTGAGAGGCAGTTCCTTCTAACAGACAAAAATACACCAAAAATCTAGTGTATGGCTCTTTTCTATTCACCAGCCTGATTACATTCTTCTTCCTTTTCTTTTCTTTTTTTTTTTTTTTTCTGTTCCACCCGGTTTTGAGTCTTTTCTAATTTTTTTAGTGTATAATGTTTCTGGGATCCTTGTTACCCTTTTACCATTTTGTTCTCTCATTCATCTATTCTTCTCTGGACAAAATGACAAAATGGAAAATTCACTTCAAAGTAATAAGAGGCAGTACCAACTGCCAGGGAGCTAATCAACATGGACATTAGTAAGATGTCAGAACAAGAGTTCAGAATAATAAGTATAAAGATATTAGCTGGGCTTGAGAAAAGCATGGAAGATACTAGAGAAGCTCTTTCTGGAGAAATAAAATCTAACCAAGTCAAAATCAAAAAGGCTATTAATGAACTGCAATAAAAAATGGAGGTTCTAACTGCTAGGACAAATGAGGCAGAAGAGAGAATTAGTGATATAGAAGACCAAATGATGGAGAATAAAGAAGCTGAGAAAAAGAGAGACAAACTATTGGATCATGAGGGGAGAACCTGAGAGCTAAGTGATACCATAAAGTGAAACAATATTAGAATAATTGGGATCCCAGAATAAGAAATAGAGGAACAAAAAGTATATGGAGCAAATTATAGCAGAGAACTTCCCTATTCTACCAAACATTTAAAGAAGAATTAATACCCATTCTTCTGAAACTGTTCAAAAAAATAGAAATGGAAAGAAAACTTCCAAACTCATTTCATGAGGCCACATTATCTTGATCTCCAAACCAAAGACCCCACCCAAAAGGAGATTTACAGACCAATATCCCTGATGAACATGGATGCAAAAATTCTCACCAAGATACTAACTAGTAGTATCCAACAGCATATTAAAAGGATTATTCACCATGACCAAGTGGGATTTATTCCTGGGATGCAGGGATGGTTCAACATCTACAAATCAATCAGTGTGATACAAGAAAGGACAAGAAAGGACAAGAACCGTATGATCCTCTCAATAGATGCACAAAAAACATTTGACAAAGTACATCATCCTTTCTTGATTAAAACTCTTCACAATGGGGGCTCCTGGGTGGCTCAGTGGGCTAAAGCCTCTGCCTTCAGCTCAGGTCATGATCCCAGGATCCTGGGATCGAGCCCCATATTGGGCTCTCTGTTCAGCAGGGAGCCTGCCTCTCCCCCTCTCTCTGCCTGCCTCTCTGCCTACTTGTGATCTCTGTCTGTCAAATAAATAAAATCCTTAAAAAAAAAAACTCTTCACAGTGCAGGGAGAGAGGGTATAAATACCTCAATATCATAAAGCCATCTTTGAAAAACCCACAGTGAATATAATTCTCAACGGGGAAAAATTGAGAGCTTTTCCCCTAAGGTCAGGAGCATAGCAGGGATGTCCACTATCACAACTGCTGTTCAACACAGTACTAGAAGTCCTAGCTTCAGCAATCAGACAACAAAAATAACAAAAGGCATCTGAATCATCAAAGAGGAAGTCAAACTCTCACTTTGCAAATGATATGATACTTTTTGTGGAAAACCCAAAAAACTCCACTGCAAGACTGCTAGAACTCATATAGAAATTCAATAAAGTGTCAGGATATAAAATCAATGCATGGAAATCAGTTGCATTTCTATATACCAACAGCAAGACAGAAGAAAGACATTAAGAAGTCAATCCCATTTACAATTGTACCCAAACCCATAAGATACCTAGGAATAAATCTAACCAAAGAGGCAAAGAATCTATACTCAGAAAACTATAGAGTTCTCATGAAAGAAATTGAGGAAGACACAAAGAAATGGAAAAATGTTCCATGCTCATGGATAGGAAGAACAAATATTATGAAAATGCCTATGCTATCTAAAGCAATCTACACAGTTAATGCAAAACATATCAAAATATCATCAACTTCATACACAGAATTGGGACAAATAATCCTAAAACTTGTATGGAACCACAAAAGATCCCGAATAGCCAGGGGAATGTTGAAAAAGAAAATCAAAGCTGGTGACATCACAATTCTGGACTTCAAACTCTATGAAAATCCTGTAATCATCAAGACAGTATGGTACTGGCACAAAAACAGACAAATAGATTAATGGAACAGAATAGAGAACCCAGAAATGGAGCCTCAACTCTATGGTCAACTAATCTTTGACAAAGCAGGAAAGAACATCCAGTGGAAAAAGGACAGTCTCTTCAACAAATGATGTTGGGAAAATTGGACAGCCACATGCAGAAGAATGAAACTGGACTATTCCCTTAAACCACACACAAAAGTAGGCTAAAAATGGATGAAAGACCTAAATATGAGACAGTAATCCATCAGAATCCTTGAGGAGAACACAGGCAGCAACCTCTTTGACCGCAGCCATAGCAACTTCTTCCTAGACACATTGCCAAGGGTAAGGGAAACAAAGGCAAAAATGAACTATTGGGATTTCATCAAGAGAAAAATTTTTTGCACAGCAAAGGAAACTGTCAACAAAACCAAAAGACACTTGACAGAATGGGGGAAGATATTTGCAAATGATATATCAGATAAAGGGCTAGTATCCAAAATCTATAAAGAACTTATCAAACTCAACACCCAAAGAACAAATAATCTAATCAAGAAATGGGCAGAAGACATGAGCAGACATTTCTGTGAGGAAGATATCCAAATGGCCAACAGATACATGCAAAAGTGCTCCACATCACTTGACATCAGGGAAATACAAATCAAAACCACAATGAGATACCACCTCACACCAGTCAGAATGGCTAAAATTAACCAGACAGGAAATGACAGATGCTGGTGAGGATGAAGAGAAAGGAGAACTCTCCTACACTGTTGGTGGGAATGCAGGCTGGTGCAGCCACTCTGGAAAACAGTATGGAGGTTCCTCAAAAAATTGAAAATAGATCTACCCTACAACCCAGGAATTGTACTAATGGATATTTACCAGATACAAATATAGTGATCTGAAGGGCATGGGAACCCCAATGTTTATAGCAGTAATGTACACAATGGTCAAACTGTGGAAAAAGCCTAGGTATCCATCAACAGATGAATGGATAAAGAAGATGTTTCATATATATACATATATATATATATACACACACACACACACACACATATATATATATACATGTAATTGAATATTATGCAGTCATCAAAAAATGATATCTTGCCTTTTGCAATGACATGGTTGGAACTAGAGGGTATTATGCTAAAAGAAATAAGTTAGTCGTAGAAAGACAATTATCAAAAGATGTCTCTGATATGTAGAATTTGAGAAAAAAGGCAGAGGATCATGGGGAAAGAGAGGAAAAAAATGAAACAGGATGAAACCAGAGAGGGAGAGAAACTGTAAGAGACTCTTAATCTGGAAACAAACTGAGATTTGCTGGAGTGGAAGACGGTGGGAGGAGGCATGGTTGGGTGATGGACATTCGGGAGGGTATGTGCTATGGTGAGTGCTGTGAATTGTTTAAGACTGATGAATCACAGACCTGTATCCCTGAAACAAATAATAAATTCTATGTTAATTTTTTTAAAAATTGCATTGAAATGGATAAAAGGAATGACTGAGTGTCCTTTTAGTGGAGTGTTAGGTATTATCTAATGGATCCTGAAGGCATTATCTGAAGGGCTATATACCTGTGATTGTCTTTCTATTGCCTAGGCTGTTTTACAATTCTGTAAACTTAAAAGTCTAATTATAGAAAATGGATAGTAATGCAAATGAACAATGAACTACACTTGATTTCTGCTGCAGGAAAATATGCTCCCTTAGATTTTTTTGCCCTATAAGTAATTAAAGTTTTATATCTATTAGAAAATTCTTTTAAGCATTTCTAACTGCCTATATGTCTGTTCTTCAGATTCTCCCTTACATCAGTTTTAACATCTTATTTGTTCCCTCATTCATTAATGAGTTGAATGAAATCTTTAACACTTTAAAAAAAAGTGCTTCCTATAGGATTTAATCTTCAGTCTCCAAAGACCTTTTGTAGTATTTGATCATGGGTAATGCATTTGTGTTATTGGACATCACTCCAGAGGTCATATAAACAGCTATTTTTTAAATCCTGAAGCATCTTGGAATTATCTTTTTCCTTTTATGCAATTTGATGATATGGCACATTCCTTAAATATTCATTAAAATTACTAAAAATATACCAGCTATGTTATAAACCATCAATTCACAGATGTAGGCAACTAAGAATCACGTTTGTAGTCTAGAACTCTCCCCACGCTGGCTGTAATGGCCCTAGCCTGTCACTTTATATAAGTCACAAGAAATCAAATACATAAATACTAAGTCTTATTCTATCATGGATCAAAGAAGCAGAGAAAGCTAGCCTACAGAATGAGAAAAAATGAAACATAACAGAGAGAAGTAGAGTGAAAGGTAGAAAAACAGTATTTTCATTGATTTCTAAGGACTGTTTGGGTACTAGACACTTCCTAAAACTGACTCCATTCCTGCCCCTAGGATCCATGAAGCACTTCAATACACTTAAAAGATACTTGCTCACTTTTTTCATAAAGTAGCTTAAGCTCACTTGTGTTCCTTGTGACTAGAAAGTCTTATTTGATAGTTATAAAATTGCTTAATAATATCAAGGGTACTATAATAATTATTTTCACCATCATATGATTTTGGAATACATTTTATGTCTAAAAGCCTTATGTTTAGAATTTGTAGGTAAATTTTTGGAGTTACGTATTGTAAGTTCAAATGTACATTTGGAATATATTCTATTTAATTTATAATTTCTGTGTAATACTCTGCTTTTAGTTCAAATTTTTATTTAAATTCTAATTAGTTAACATATCATGTAATAGTGGTTTCAGGAGTAGAATTTAGTGATTCATCACTTACATACAACACCCAGTGCTCATCATAACAAGTGCTGTTAATACCCATCACCCATTTCTCTCATCCCCACTCACCTCCATCAACCCTCAGTTTGTTCTCTATACTTATGAGTCTCTTATGGTTTGTTGCCCATTAACTCTTTTTTTTCTCCTTCTCATAAATGTTCATCTCTTTTTGTTTCTTAAATTCCACATATGACTGAAGTCATATGGTATTTTTCTTTCTCTGACTGATTTATATTGCTTAGCATAAAACACTCTAGTTCCATCCACATCCTTGCAAATGGCAAGACTTCATTCTTTTTTAATGACTTATACTCCATTGTATATACATATATATACTACTTCTTTATCCATTCAGCTGTTGATGGACACTTGGGCTTTTTCCATAGTTTGGCTCTTTTTTGATAATGCTGCTATAAACATCAGGGTGAATGTAGCCATTTGAACCTCTTTTTGTATCCTTGGGTAAATACTTAGTAATTTAATTTTTGGATTGTAGGGAAGTTCTATTTTTAAATTTTTGAGGACACCCCATACTGTTTTCCACAGTGGCTTTTCCAGATTGCATTCCCACCATCAGTGCAAGAGGGTTCCTCTTTCTCTGCATCCTTGCCAACATCTGTTGTTTCCTGTGTTGTTAATTTTAGCCATTCTGACAGGTGTACAGTGGTATCTCATTGTGGTTTTGATTTGTATTTCCTTGATGATGAGTGGTGTTAAGAATTTCTTCATGTGTCTGTTAGCCATCTGGATGTCTTCTTTGGATAAATATCTATCATGTCTTCTGCCCATTTCTTAATTGGATTGTTTTTTGGGTGTTGAGTTTGACAAATTCTTTATAGATTCTGGATACTAACCTTTTATCAGACGTGTCATTGGCAAATCCCAATCATAGACTTCCTTTTAGTTTTGTTGATTGTTTCCTTTGCCATGCAGACGTTTTTTATTTTGATTAAGTCCCAATAGTTCATTCTTCCTTTTGTTTCCCTGGCCTTGGGGGATGTATCTAGGAAGAAGTTGCTACAGCCGAGGTCAAAGACGTTGCTGCCTATGTTCTCATCTAGGATTTTGATCTTTTTGTGTCTCACATTTAGGTCTTTCATCCAATTTGAATTTATTTTTGTGTATGGTCTAAGAAAGTGGTTCAATTTCATTCTTCTGCATGTTGCTGTTTTCCCAACACCATTTGCCATTTGTGGAAGAGACTGTCCTTTTCCTTTGGATTTTGTTCCTGCTTTGTTAATGATTAGCTGACCATATAGTTGTAGGTCCACATCTGGATTTTCTTTTCTGTTCCATTGATCTATGTGTCTGTTTTTGTGCCAATACCATCAGGATGGTACTCAATAATTATAACTTTGTAATGTACTTTCAAGTCTGAAATTGTGATGCCTCCAGCTTTGCTTTTCTTTTTTAGGATTACTTTGGCTATTTGGGTTTTTTTTTTGTGATTCCATGCAAATTTTAGGATTGTTTGTTCTAGCTGTGTGAAAATTGCTGGTGGTATTTTCATAGGGATTGCATTAAATGCATAGTTTGTTTTGGGTGGTATAGACATTTTTAAAATTAATTTATTTAGGGATGCCTGGGTGGCTCAGTTGGTTAAGCAGCTGCCTTCGGCTCGGGTCATGATCCCAGCGTCCTGGGATCGAGTCCCACATCGGGCTCCTTGCTCGGCGGGAAGCCTGCTTCTCCCTCTGCCTCTGCCTGCCACTCTGCCTGTGCTTACTCGCTCACTCTCCCACTGTCTCTGAAAAATAAATAAATAAAATCTTTAAAATTTAATTTATTTAATTTTATTTCTTTTCAGTGTAACAGTATTCATTGTTTTTGCACCACACCTAGTGCTCCATGCAATATGTGCCCTCCCTAAAACCCACCACTAAGCTCCCCTAACCTCCCACCCCCTGCCCCTTCAAAACCCCTCAGGTTGTTTTTCAGAGTCCATAGTCTCTCATGGTTCATCTCCCCCCCAAGTTCCCTCAACTCCCTTCTCCTCTCCATCTCCCCATGTCCTCCATGTTATTTGTTATGCTCCACAAATAAGTGAAACCATATGATAATTGACTCTTTCTGCTTGATTTATTTCACTCAGCATAATCTCTTCCACTCCCATCCATGTTGATACAAAAGTTGGGTATTCATCCTTTTTGATGGAGGCATAATACTCCATAGTGTATATGGACCACATCTTCCTTATCCATTCGTCCGTTGAAGGGCATCTTGGTTCTTTCCACAGTTTGGCGACCGTGGACATTGCTGCTATAAACATTGGGGTACAGATGGCCCTTCTTTTCACTACATCTGTATCTTTGGGTTAAATACCCAGTAGTGCAATTGCAGGATCATAGGGAAGCTCTATTTTTAATTTCTTGAAGAATCTCCACACTGTTCTCCAAAATGGCTGCACCAACTTGCATTCCCACCAGCAGTGTAAGAGGGTTCCCCTTTCTCCACATCCTCTCCAACACACGTAGTTTCCTGTCTTGCTAATTTTGGCCATTCTAACTGGTGTGAGGTGGTATCTCAATGTGGTTTTAATTTGAATCTCCCTGATGGCTAGTGATGATGAACATTTTTTCATGTGTCTGATAGCCATTTGT
>PISX010021715.1:0-14823 GCA_004024625.1 Mellivora capensis
CTAAAGACTTATCTTTTTATATATCTTACTACTTGGGTTTGCTCAGAAACATTGATATATCTATGCAACTTAACAACAATTCATAATAAGAACCACCAATTAATAATTTAAAAATTGAGCCTGAAAATTATATCTGCAGCACAGTCTCATGATCTCTAAAATCCAAAATCACCAACATGTACAACCTGATTATTCATCCCTCAGTTTTTCATGATTAAGTCTCTGCCTGAGATTGAAATTCAGAGATTAGTTTTTTACATAAACATCACAAGTTTTGTTTGTTTGTTTTTACTTTCTCAGGAAGCAGTTGAATCAAATAATTTAGGGATAGCTGCAACATCAAAATTAGTTTTAGGAAATTATCACTGTTCATCATAGTTGGATACATTTAGTCTCAGACCCCTCTAAACTCTCCTCAGCCAAAGTCATCCATTCATCCATCCATCCATATACAGACTCACATACACTTCAGAGAAGTTCGTGTAGTCCCAGCACAAAACACAAAGGTTTTGTCCAGGTCAAAGGGGCATTCCCCCCTATGGCTACTAGTAATTGGTTCTAGCTTCTGCCCAAATACAGTCACTTGGGGCAGAGTTTCAAAACTTAGGAATAATTTTTTTTTTTTCCTTTAAAAACAAACTAGGGCTGGGGCTCCCGGATGGCTCAGTGGGTTACAGTCTCTGCCTTTAGCTCGAGTCATGATCCTGGGATCCTGGGATGGAACCCTGCATCGGACTCTCTGCTCAGTGGGGAGCCTGGTTCCTCCTCTCTCTCTACCTGCTTCTCTGCATACTTGTGACCTCTGTCTGTCAAATAAGTGAATAAAATCTTCAAATATATATATATATATAAAACAAACTAGGGCCAAAGAAAAGTTATCAAAAATATTTATTATTTGTGTATGACATAACTAATTGGCATATTTGCATGTAATAAGGTTGAAGAGGCCCAGTTTTCATCCTGTCAGTAATTCAAGAACTGTTTATTGACTACCAACGATATGCCAGGCACTGTACTAAGCTATCGGGGTTAGAAATTAATACTTGAAATATTCCAGATATTTTTGGTTGCCATTTTATAAGCTTTCCCCTTGCAAACCAGGTTAATTCTTTTGAAAGAATGCCTCAGGAAGAAAATCCATTAATCCTCTCTCCAAAGTACAACAAAATTTGTTGGAACTGGTTTAATCACTCTTTGCTTATATAAACAAAGGATTTTTCCAAACATTTATAAGTGTCTAATTTAGGAGACAGGGAAATTTTACATAAAATAAACATTGCATCTATTGACTTTCTTTTTAGTTGTTTTGATGTTTTAATCAATTTTAATTATTTTCATGTTGCCAACGTTCTAAGTTGTTCCTCTTCAGTTGTGAGATGCATCGTCTCTTTCTCTGTTCCCTGGGGACTTTTATTGGTGGCAAATCCATTCAGGGAGAAGTCAAATCATGATTAATGTGGAAACAATCATCTAAGCCAGCTACTTGGGCCTAGTAAAGAAAACAAAGATCCTGAATTAGCTGGTTAAATAGTTTGAGGGAAAGAGTTTGTGAAAAGACTAAATCATATGCAATCTGTTGTTCTCTACTATTAGTGACCAGTTTCTCAGTTTTTTGTGTTTGTTTATACTCTCATAAGGGGCAATACAGAGTAAGGGTTAAGGGAATTAAAATCTGGAATTAGGCTGTCTTGGTTGTAACCCTGACTGTGCCCCGTGTGTCAGTTTCCTCCTCTGTACAGGAAGGATGATAATAATAGTACTTAGCTGATAGAGTTGAGAGGACTTAATACATGTTAAGGGGAGTACCCCAGTTTGGGGCACCTGGGTAGAACAACTCTAGGCAAGTAGAAACCATTCAACAAACGCTAGCTAGTTATTCACCTAGGGAGGTAAGGACACCGATGCTTTCAAATTGTTTAACTGTAAACCTGCTTTACTCATCTGAATATAAACCTCTATATTTGTGTGTGGATGTCAAGGTTTGTGAAACACATATTAATGAATTGTGGGAAGTCATAAAACCTGACTGATGTCACAGACAGTAATCCTTCATAAATGGTACTACTTCTAGGCACTTCATTATTTTAAGATTTTACTTTAAAGTAAAATATTTATTTTCAGTATTTGAAATATTTGAAAAATTATATAAGATAAAATAAAAATTTCATCTTATAAAAATATTTCATTTTTAAGGGGGAGGGGCAAAGAAAAGGGAGAGAAGCAGACTACCTGCTAGCAGGGAATCTTAGGCAGGGCTCTATCCCATGGTCCTGAGATCATGACGGGAGCTGAAATCAGGAGTCAGATGCTTATCTGACTGAGCCACCCAGGCACCCCTGCTCATTTCACATATAATACAACTTACAGTAAACTCAGAATATTCTAAAAATATTTTTTCTAGGCTAAAATTAAGCCTCTTTATTATTAAATACCTTAAGACCTCAGAAAATCTACTAATATTTAAAATGGTTATTTTGCAAATTTCCCTCATGCAGCTGTTTGAGTTTATATCAGTAAAATGTACTTCTAAAAGTTTCCAAAGGCAAATGCAACACCAAGTGTTGTATATATATATATATATATATATATATATATATATATATTTGTTAACAAATTTAAATTACAAAAACAAAGAAGAAATTTTCTTTATTACTGTAGCTACGTAGTAAGTCTTGAACTGGGGTAGTATTTTTTTTTTAAGATTTTATTTATTTATTTGACAGAGATCACAAGTAGGCAGAGAGGCAGGCAGAGAGAGAGGAGGAAGCAGGCTCCCCACTGAGTAGAAAGTCCAATGCGGGGAGCTTGCTTCCTCCTCTCTCGATCCCAGGACCCTGAGATCATGACCTGAGCTGAAGGCAGAGGCCTAACCCACTGAGCCACCCAGGCGCCCCAAACTAGGGTAGTATTATGTCAGCCCTCAACTTTGTTCTTCTCCTTTAATATTGTGTTGGCGATTATCAGTATTTTGCCTCTCTATACAAACTTTAGAATCAGTTTGTTGGTATCCACAAAATCACTTGGTGACTTTTTGATTGAAACTGTCTTGAATTTATAGATCAAGTTGAGAAGAACTGATATCTGGACAATATTGATTCCTTCCTATTCATGTAGACGGAGCATCTTTCCATTTACTTAGAGCTTCTTTGATTTCTTTTCTCAGAGTTTTGTAGTTTTCCTCACATGAATCTTGTATATATTTTGTTAGATTTATACCTAAGTGTTTCTTTTTTTGGTACTAATATAAATGGTATTGTGTTTTGATTTCAAATTTCAATTATTAATTTCTTATACACTTTTATCAGGATAAAAAATTTTTCCCTTGAAAATCTTTTGTTGACCACACCGTTGTCATTCTTTACAACAAAATTGTGTTTATATCACTAGATTGAAGCATTAAGATGGAAGACAGATCCTATTAGTCGGGATTCTGCAGAGAATGATTCCGTATAACTGATATATATATGATCGGCTCATGCAATTATAGGGTTTGAGAAACCCCTCTATTTGCTGTTTGCAGGACAGGAAGGCAGTGGCATAATTCTTAGAACCAGAGGCCTGATGGTGTATTTGCTGTCAAGAACACAGGAAGACTGGTGTCCCAGCTCATCCAGCAGGCAGAGAACAAATTCCCTCTTCCTCTTTTTGTTCTATTTGGGTCCTCAGTAGATTGGAGAACAATCTGCTTTATTCAGTAACCCAATTCAAGTGCCAAACTCATGCAGAAACACCTTCACAGACACCCCAAGAAATCATGTTCAATCTCCATGTCCATGTTAAGTTGGTCCCCAAATTTAACCATCATAGGGGTAATCAGAATTAGTGGTCCTCACACTGGGATATAGATACATGCCTATGGTGATAAATGAGGACATTCCAAGGAATACGGATAGTATTAAGGGAATTGATGTTTAAGAAATTGATTTCATAAGAGTGATTTCATTTCATATTTTTCTTACTTTCATCTTCTTTTTGTCTTTCTTATTTCCACGTTCATAGAGGGTATCTCATAGTTGTTCTACATACTATGTGCACTAGAGAATTGGACACTTAGAAACTAAGGCCAATATAGTCAATCAGTTTTAGAACAAAACATTTAAAGAAAGAAATACAAACAGTAGCACAAGGACTGAGTCATGTAAGGAAGTGACCTAGCTCACACTGTGTGCTCCACAGGAGATGTTCAACAAATACGAGGAGTAAATGGATGACTGATTAATTAAGCAGTAGACTATGAGAACACTGATTTCCATATTCTGCTCAACTTCTTGTAAACCTTTACTGTGTAGGAACAGCACTTTGTCTTAATGTGACAAAACTCTGCATGCCTGATTCAAAGGTTGGAGTTACATCTTTAGAATCTGGCCTATCAGAGAGGGGTTTTTTTTCTTCAACAAATATTGAATAATTCCTATGTAAGTGTCATTGAGGTAGGATACTGGTGAATAAGATGGGTAAGGTTAGGATCCTCAAATGTTTAGTGGCAGGAAATGAGGGGATTGTAAGTAACTAAGTAAGCTGGTAAGCTGGTAATTAGAGTACAGGGAGAGAAATGCTGTGATAGGGGATATACAGTATATAGTGGGAGCATATAGAGTGAGCACCTAAACCAGATTGGGCGTTCTCTGTGGAGGAAATAAAAGAATTCTTGAAAGAAGGAATTTACAAGTTGAGGCCTAATAATGGCCATTTGGAGAGGACAGGGAGTAGGCTAGAAGTAACTAGAGATAAAACTGCAAAAATAAGATGAGATTAAATACTAAAGTATCTGGACCTGTTATGAGAGCATTAAGAGCCCTTGAAGGGTTGGAAGTATAGAAAAGAGCTAAGGATCATTTTCACTAAAGGAATTCTGAGAAAGAGACTGTTTAGCTTTATTACTGGAATCCCAGCACCTTATCATTTTAAGAGAGTTGATATGACATGATTATGCCTCTCTGCCTTTGTTTGAGTATTCTCTTGATCTAGAACACGTTACTGAACTTCTATATATACCTTTCCAATTCTTCCCATAATACTCAATTTCTATTCTGGTGCCCTCAAGCTTTTCAGATATTCCTCAACTGGTGGTTAGATCCTACCACTGCATAGTGCCTTATTTGGGCTACATTTTAATCAGTTAGATATTGCTGCATAACAGATTACTTGAAGGAACAACAAACACACCACTTCTCATAGTTCCCAAGAGTCAGGAACTTGGGAGTAACTTAGCAGTGACTCTGTCTCTGGGTGTTTTGTGAGGTTACAAGATGTCAGTTGGGGCTGCCGTCATCTAACATCTGGGGTTGAAGGACACACTTTTAGGATGGCTTACCCATACGGCTGGCAAATTGGTGCTGGCTGTTGGCAGGTTTCATCTCCTTGCCACTTGTACATCTTTATAAACAGCCTAAGTGTCCTCATGGCATGGCACCTGACTTCCCCCGGAGTATTCTAAAAGAGCAAGGTGGGGACCAAAGTGTCTTTCACAACCAAGCCTTAGAAGTCTGACACATTGTCATGTTCACAATATCCCACTGATAACACAGGTCAGCCCTATTCTATGTAGGAGATCACACAAGGGAGACAATACCAGAAAGAGAGGAACATGAAGGGCCCTATTGGAGGTTGGCTAACACAGCAATGATAACATTTATCTTCATTATGAGGTCGGCTTGTATCTAACTCTGTTCCACTAGATCAGTGTTTCTCATTCTTTTTTTTTTTCATTATCATTCCACTATGCAGTCTTTTCAGATATATTTTTCCTAATTGTACCTCCCCTCATGAAATTGTAATGTTTATTTATGTACTATACGTATATCTGTGCTTTGTATATAAAAAGAGTAGTGTTTTTCTCACACACACACACCCAAGAATCAATTTTCACTTCCTTGAAGTAATGGATATCACCCCCTTTGATGTTGAGAATGCAGCACTAAACTGAGAGCTGAAAGTCCCAGAGTGGCTGCCTCCAGTTTTCTTCCAGGGAAAGAGCTGGGGCAAGGGTGGGTAGAGGGGGGGGTAGGGGGTGGCAAACTCCCTACAGCCCCCACACACTATCCCAAGGCAAAAACATTTCTCCCTGCTCAGCAGGGAGTCTGTTTCTCCCTCTGACTCTTCCTCCTCTCATACTTCTTCTCCCCGACCCCCATAAATAAATAATTTTTTTTAAGTCTTTTTCCTGTCTTTCCTAGAAGATGCCTGTCATTCTTTGGAATTCAGTTCTCTTGGTTGCCTACCATGACCTCAGTTCTCTGATGAGTTTTGAAAATTATAGTTTTGCAGGTTGTCTGGCTTTTTTTCTTGTTAGAATGGGAGTGACATTCTCTTGTGGCTTTCTACCTCCTAGGAGGAAGTGGAACTCTTCTTTTTCAGTTTTATGCAAATAATCAAAGGGGTTTCCATGCACTAAATGTCCTGAGAGTGATTCCTACTGTCTTCTAAGGCAACATCTGTAGCTTACAGTGCCTCATGGATTTCCTCATTTCTTCATAGTTTGCTTTGTTTGTAGTCATGTGTGTAGCTGACATTTACTGAGCCCTTACTATGTTCTAGCACTGTTCGACATGCATTAGTTCATTTCAAACCACCCCTGACTCCTCTTTTCTCTCACCCCCACATCCTGTCAGGTAATCCTTTGGCTCTATCTTCAAAATATAACCCATTCCTCTAAAAACTAAAAATGGACTCATGAAGGGTCTAACAATTGCATTTATCTCTGAGAAATGAAGAGTTGTTGTTTTTTTTTTTTAAGATTGTATTTATTTATTTGAGAGAGAAAGCATGAGAAGAGAGAGGTCAGCAGAAGCCACAGACTCCTTGCCCAGCAGGGAGCCCGATGCGGGACTTGATCCCAGGACTCCAAGATCACGACCTGAGCCAGCGGAAGGCAGTCACCCAACCAACTGAGCCACCCAGGCGCTGTGAAGAGTTATTTTCATAGAGGAACTTGTACACAAAGGTTCAGAGCAACTTTTGTTTGTAGTGGTCCAGACTGCCCACATGCCCTTCAAAAGACGAGTGGACAAACTGTGGTGATGAAGGATAGTTGGAAGAAAGGCAGGCAGGGACAAGGGGGGCACTGCCCTAAGAGGAAACCACCCTTAAGAGGATTTTCCAGCACCCTGGAAGGAGCCCTCCCCTCTTTCCCACATGGTAGATAGATGACAAAAACCTGATTGGATGACGGGCACAGGGAGGGTTAATCAGATTAAAACAGCCCTGTAGGGGCACCTGGGTGGCTCAGTGGGTTAAGCCTTTGCCTTAGGCTCACATCAGGATCCAGAGTCCTGGGATCGAGCCCGAATTGGGCTCTCTGCTTAGCAGGGAGCCTGCTTCCCCCTCTCTCTCTTCCTGCTTCCGTGCCTACTTGTGATCTTTCTCTCTCTGTCAAATAAATAAACAAAATCTTAAAACAACAACAATAACAACAACAACAACAGCCCTGTAATGAGCACATAAAACCCCTAGACTTAGAACCTCCAGCGGCAACCCTCTGTGGTCCCCTCCCTTTTTGGGAGCTTTATATTCTATCATTCAATAAACTTTACTGCTGCTCAATAAACCTTGCTTTGCTGCCCACTACCCTGTCTGGTCTACCCCTTCATTTTTTGAAGCGGGGTGACCAAGAACCGCGGGCACTGAAGGAAAAGAAATCCTATAACTTTGGTACATCCAGATCACCGGGGCTGTTCAGTAATGAAGAAGAATAAATTGCTGGTGTAAGCAACAACTTGGATGAACCTCCAGGGAATTATGCTTAGTGAGGCTAACCACAGGGGGATACATACTGTATGATTCCATTTATATAACAATTGTGAATAACATAATTATGGAGCTAGAATTACAGACTGCAGGGTGTTAGGTTAGGTGTGGAATGGGAGGGGTGTGGCTATAAAGGGGTAACATGAGGGATCTCATGGTAGTAGTGTAAGTATCTTATTGCTTTCGTGGTTACTCCAGGCTACACATTGACAAAGTTGTATAGAGCTACACACAAACATATACACAAATGAGTGCATATATAACCAGTGAAATTTAAGTAAACTCTGCAGATTGTGTCAGTGTCAGTTTTCTGGTTTTGATATTGTTCTGTGGTTAAACGAGATGTTGGGGGAGTGGAAGGGGAAGAGATACTGGGGAAGCTTATTTGTACTTCCTTGTGTACTTCTTTGCAAACCTCCTGTAATTCTACAACTATCTTAAAGTAAATTCTAAATACACAAAGAAGAAAATCTAAGAATTGGTGTAGTGCCATGCTTTCTCACTCTTTTTTTTTTTTTTTTGAAGATTTTATTTATTTGAGAGAGAGAGCCAGAGAGAGAACAAGTGCATTAGTGGGGTGAGGGGCAGAGGGGAAGCAGACACTCCCACTGAGCAGGGACCATGACCTGGGGCTCAATCCCAGGACCTGAGCTTAAGGCAGAAGCCCAGCCCATCAAGCCACCCAGGTGCCCTGCTTTTTCATTTTTTAAAAAAGATCACGTATAACACTTCACTTACTACTTTAAACAAACTATAGCAGTAGATGTTTCTTGAATTGTTGCAAATAATTGGGGGAAGGATAGGGAGGAGAATGAGTATGTGATCCAGTGAGAGTGGGAAATAGAGATATCATTGACCAAAATAGAAACAGAGCCCCTATGGAAAAAAGGGAGACAGAGAGAGCATTTAATGAACATTTTCTGAAACACTGAATGTATCCATCTTGTTCATCACTGAACATTAAAGAGGGCTGTTTCTGATATAGTCTTAGGAACTCAGTACTTTTTTTTAATGAATAAATTCATTCCCCAAATTGATTTTTTATGAATAAATTCACTGAAAGCATGTGTGAACTTCAGGGCTTCTGATAACTTGTGAATTAAAAATTTTCATTAGTTCAATTAAAGAGTAATTATATTCCTCATTTCTTTTTTTTAAGATTTTATTTATTTGACAGACAAAGATCACAAGTAGGCAGAGAGGCAGGCAGAGAGAGAGGAGGAAGCAGTCTCCCTGCTGAGCAGAGAGCCCGATGCAGGGCTTGATCACAGGACACTGAGATCAGGACCTGAGCTGAAGGCAGAGGCTTTAACCACTGAGCCACCCAGGCACCCTAAGAATAATTATATTCCTCATTTCTAACTCAAACTAAATGCTCCAAGGGACACCTGGGTGGCTCAGTCAGTTACGTGTCTGACTCTGGATTTCAGCTCAGGTCATGATCTCTGGTGGGGTTGTGAAATTGAGCCCAGCATCTGGGCTGGGTATGGAGCCTGCTTAAGATTCTCTCTCCTTCTGTCCCTCTCTGCTCCTGCTCTCGCTCTTTCTCACAAATAAATAAATCTTTAAAAAAAATAAACTAAATGCTCCAATTTAGCAAGAGTTTGGGAGATCAAGTGCCATGGAGCTATTCTTACTACCTTTCTACATCATCCAAACAAGGGGTGAAGCACTTGTGGGTACAAAAAAGGCCAGAGTCACAAAGACTCAGGAAAACAAAGCACTCTTATCTCATTGTATTTTGATCTTCCGGTTTGTCTCCACCTTCTAGATTACAAACTCCCTTAAGGCAAGAAATGTGTAGGCCCAGCTAAGATCTAGAAAATAAACCTTTATTGAAGGGACGCATAAATTAGACAAAATCCCTGCCCCAAGGTGCTGATAATCTAGTAGGAAAGGTATGACACATATAATAAAACATTTTTGTTTTAACCTCGGTCATGCTGGACCTGCCAGATGGGGAAGGAATACGGAGTACTTGAAGGCTGTTCATAAGCATGGCCCAAGTTTGTTAGGTGAAGCAATGGGCAGATTGGTTTTGTTGGAGAGAAGATCCTATTTCACTGAACTGTGGGTCATAACATTATGCCCAAAGTCAGAACAACAACAGAAAGTACATACTGTATGATTCCATTATACAAACCCCTGAAATATGCAAACTAATCTATAGTGACAGAAAGCAGATCAGTGACTGCTAAGGGATGGGAATGGGGAGGAACAGGATGGAGGGATTACGAAGGAAGGGAAGAAACATGGGGGGTGATGAACACGTTCACTACCTTGATCATGGTGATTTCGGTAGCGTGTACACATGTCGACACTTGTGAAATTGCACATTTAAATATGTGACGGTTCTTATACATCAATTATTCCTCAATAAAGCTGTGTATAAAAAAGAGGTGCGACAGAGTCAGGTAATAAGAGGATCAGACCGACAAACTTCTTCCTTGGGAGCAGAAAAGTCTTATGCGAAAAACAAGTTAGTGAACTAACGCTGTTAGTCAAACCCGGGCTTAGGAAAGGAAAACAAAAAGCAGAGAGGCTTGTATTAGACCCGGGAACAATCCGCAGCCTTTGGTTAAGGCGGGTGGTGTATGCGTTGTCTGTGGGGGGCATCTCTGGAAGGAAAGGATGGAGCCCAGTTAAATGTGGGGTAATTTTTTTCCGGCAGAAACAGAGGAAGTTGGAGGAAGAGGAGGGGTGAGAAGATGATGTGGCATTTTGGACGAGGAGAGTAAGACTTCTCGCTAACGCACAGAGAAGAGGCTGGGAAACGCCGCAGGACAGCGTAGGCAGGGGCCAGGCCCAGTTGGTGCAGCGCACCGAGGCCAGGCCCAGCTAGCGGAGATGAGACCACGCCGCAACTCCAGGCTGGATCCCAGAGGCCCGGAACCTTAAGCCTCCACCATAGCCCCCTCGAGTTCCATTCCGGGAGGGGAAACACATGTCGGTGCGAGTCCCGCCCAAGTAGCCAATGGAGACCCCGGGCAATCACTCGACCCTCCACGGGAAAGCCGGAGCTGTAGGCGGAGGCGCCCGTACCCGGCGCGTGCGCGCGGCGCGGAGGGAGGCGGCCTGGACGGGAGGGAGCGCGCGCCCTTCACGTGACCCAGCCCGCGGGCGGCGACGCACACGACGCGCCCCTCACGTGGTCTGCTTCCAGCCCCGTCGCCGGCGGAGGCGGGCGCGGGCGCGTCCCTGTGGCCAGTCACCCGGAGGAGTTGGTCGCACAATTATGAAAGACTCAGTTTCTGCTGCTAGCGCCGGAGCTGAGTTAGTTCTGAGAAGGTTTCCCTGGGCTGTCCTTGTCCGGCGGCCTCTGCTGCCGCCTTCGGAGACGCTTCCCAATAGATGGCTACAGGCCGCGGAGGAGGAGGAGGTGGAGCTGCTGCCCTTCCGGAGTCCGCCCCGTGAGGAGAATGGTACTGGACCCACGCAGGCCTCGGCGGGGGAATGGCCCTGGGGGGTGGCTGGCAGGGAAGGGGGTTGGACCTGACTGGCAAATGTGCGTCCGGAGCCGTGCTTCCTGGGACGAAGGAGCCCGGAATTGCCTTGAGGCTTCCGGACTTGCCCTGGCGGGACGGGAGTGCAGTTCGTTCGGGGGTGAGGGGCAGGAAGCAGGTAGCGGATCTGGCACGGCAGCTCGCCGCGGGAATGCCCTGAGCGGGGACCTTGCTCCAGCGAGGGCCCCTCGAGGCGGCAGAGGCGCGAGCCAGGGAGTACCTGCTAGAGCCGAGCGGCCGCAGCGCGCCAGACGCAGCGCTCAGCCTCCAAGCTCCGCATCTCCCAGGAGCGCGTTCCTCCTGGCGCCAGTTGCTGGCAGATAAGGGAGCCAAATGCTCTGCTCAGGTTCGGCTTGGAAAGGGAAGGAGGGTTGGGAGGAAACACAAAGGGGATAGAGGACGCGGGATTGGAGCTGTGCCGTATTTGCTTGCGCAGCGGATACTCCACAGGTACATTTCCCTTCTGGAGCCAAAGAGGAGGGATTTGACGATATTGATGGTAGATCTGGTTTCCAGTTTTCCTTAGCAAGAATTAAGGATTTTTATTGGGGCGCTGCTGTAGGTACCGAGGCGATGTGTTACTGGTATTTATGTCGAACTTTCTCATCTGTTGCTCTAGAGAAGGGCTTTAAACCTTCCATGTACAGTGGAGACAGGGATTCGGTGCATTGCCGCTTTTGATGGAGCTTTTTGTTGTTGTTAAGGCCAGGAGTCAGATTGGAAGTTTACAAAGAAAGTAATTTAGATCAGGGACTTGAAGAGCAAAGTGTTTTTCTGGTCAGTACTTGATAGGTTTCATGCAAACGTCTCTCCCTCTGCTGGAGTCTGGCAGGTTTACTTTTCTCCAGAAGTTAATTCAAGTGCCATACAAAAGTGAAACCACGAATATTGTTATACTCTGAGTAAATAGTGCACCTTACACTATTTTCCACCTTCTATGGTAATGTAAAGTCAACAAAAGCGTCATTTTACTTTTTTCCTTAATTTTAAGAAAAGGGTTACTGGCACCAGATTTTTAAATTTATTAATTAAATGGGTGTTAAAAGAATCTATTTTGGAGGGAAAAGTTGAACCATAGTGCCTTTTTAATGGAAAAAGCAAACCATTAATACTGACTCTTCAGTTATGTGTATAGATTTTTTTTTGATGGTAAATAGCATAAATCTGAGCACACCCGTTTCACTATTTTGAAAAACGTTTTTAGATACTTTAGAAAATGGAAATCAAGATGATTCATCATCTTCAAACCAGATAGCTTTATTTCTAATGACTTTCTAGTGAAATTCTATAATTTCTTAGTATTACCTCAGGTGCTCTTCTTAAATTCAGCCTCTTAATGTCTTTTTCATACCTGCCTTGAAACCCAACCTTCAAAAATTAAGATGTGGTGTGAATTTCTCCAATTTCTGCTGTCTTTCCATTTATGTCCAGGTTTTTTTTGGTGGTAGATGCCCCCCTCCCCCAACTTAAGCTTATATACATAAGTTGTGCACTGTCTGTGGCACATTATATTAACTCAGTGTTGATTGTACATGCATACAATCCTGTTGATTCTCCAGGGAGAAATTCTCATTGTAAAATTTGAAATTGAGGGTCTGATTTTATTTTTTACATTGCTTGAGTCCTGACTGCTGCTGTGTGGTTTTTTTCCTTTCTTTACAATTTCCAGTTAAACCATAGTGAAAACTGAAAACTGAGGTTGTCCAATAATGATAATTTGTTGAGCCTCCTCAAATTTTAGGTCAAAGTGTGACCTAAAAGTTCAACAAAGTGTGTTGTATCTACACTATGGTTCTTATTGTAAACTATTATTTAAAGTATTTGCTACTGGGGGACACCTGGGTGGCTCAGCTGGTTAAGCATCTGACTTTTGGTTTTGGCTCAGGGTCCTGGGATGGAGCCCTGTGTCAGGCTCCCCACTCAGCTGAGAGTCTGCTTGTCTCCTTCTCTCTGTCCTTCCCCCAGCTTGAGCACTTGGCATGCTAGCTCTTTCTCTCTCCCTCAAATCAGAATAAATCTTCAAAAAAAATAAAGTATTTGCTTCTGGTAATCAGTTTTTTCTTTGACACTAAAAGATAGCATACAAAATTTTCTTGCATTTAAAAAAACTTTTAAGCAGCCAGCCAACCAAAAAAACCCAATACAAAACAAACAAGATACCAAAAACAAAGTTAAAAACTGGAGTGGAATAAAATTTTGTACAAAATTGTCCACTATGGCTACAGAAATATTTGTTTTATTCATTTGGTAATTGGTTATTTAGTGTTTAATATATTCTCTTTTTAAAGATGTTATTTATTTGTCAAAGAGGGAGAGAGCACAAACGGGGAGCAGCAGACAGAAGGAGAAGTAGGCTCCCCACTGAGCAAGGAGCCTGAGGAGAAACTCAATCCTAGGACCTTGGGATCATGACCTGAGCTGAAGGCAGATGATTAACCAACTGAGCCACTCAGGCATCCCAGTTTTTCATATATTCTAAGCACTGTAATAGGCACCGGAGTGCCATGTGTTAGACAAGTTTTCTGCTTTCAAACAGCTTACGTTCTAGTTATTTATAAAATATCTAGTTGTTGTCAGTGGAAGATGCATGCATCATAAAACAAAAATTTAGTGTCTACTGTATTGCAGACACTGTGGTACTTAATAGTTTTGAAAGGCAGTACAGATAGGCAAAAGCCAGAAGGGTGGTATGATACTATTGCATAGATTACTTTGAAAATATGGGGTAATAAAGGACAGAAAGGAAAGTCTGGGTGGGTTTGCACAAAAGCTGATGGTAGAGGTGAGTCTTACAGAGTTGGTAGGAATTGGAATTAACCTGAAAATAGGGGCATTGAGTTGGTGGTTTTAGTCCAAGGAAACGGAGCTTTAGAAGAGAAGAGCATCCTTAGTTTATTCTGGAAACTACTGTACATGTACTTTAAGCAGTTCGGAATGAGTGGAGTATGGGATAATATTGGGTACTGGTGGAAATGTTTTAGAGACAAAGAGCAGATTCTTTTTTCTTTTTTTAAGATTTATTTATGTATGGGGAGTCTGGGTGGCTCATTCGTTAAGTGTCTGCCTTAGGCTCAGGGACGATCCCTGCATCTGGCTCCCTGCTCGGTGGGAAGCCTGCTTCTCCCCCTGCTTGTGTTCCGTCTCTCACTGTGTCTCTGTCAATAAGTAAATAAAATCTTAAAAAGAAAAGATTTATTTATTTTAAAGAGAGAGCATGTGTGAGTAGGGGTGGGGGACAGAGGGCGAGGGAGAGAATCTCAAACAAAATACCCTGCTGAAGACAGACTGATGCAGGGTTCGATCTCAGAACCCTAAGATCATGACCTGAGCCAAAACCAAGAGTTGGACCCTCAGCTGACTGAGCTGCTCAGGCGCCCCAAGGACCATATTTCTGAGGACAATGTATGTCGTAAAAAGAAGTTTGGATTTCATACTAGAGATGTTGGGGAACCACTTAAGGAAACAATATGGGGGTGAGTGGAGTGTGTTTAAATTGGAAAGAGAGACCCAAAGGAGGAGGCTATAGCAAGACTGACCAAGTGTCAAGTCTTGACTTTGTTTCTTGAAACAAAGA
>PISX010021715.1:14923-33203 GCA_004024625.1 Mellivora capensis
ATCCCAGGACGCTGGGATCATGACCTGAGCTGAAGGCAGCCGCTTAACCAACTGAGCCACCCAGGCGTCCCTGCAAATGTAATTCTTAAAGGCAATACTTAAAATGTACATTTTTGGTTTTTATTTTATTTTTTTTAAGATTTTTTTTTATTTGACAGAGAGCAGGAGAGTACAAACCGGGGAGCAGCAAGAGAGGGAGAAGCAGGACCTCTGGTGAGCAGGGAGCCTGATGCAAGGCAAGGGGCTCAGTCCCAGAACCCTGTGATTATGACCAGAGCCGAAGGCAGTCGCTTAACCAACTAAGCCACTCAGGTGCCCTGGTTTTGATTTTTTTCTTTTTAAGATTTTATTTGTTTGTTTGACACAGAGAGAGATCACAAGCAGGCAGAGAGGCAGGCAGAGAGAGAGCGCGTGGTGGGGCTCAATCCCAGGATCCTGAGACTATGACCTGAGCTGAAGGCAGAGGATTAATCCGCTGAGCCACCCAGGTGCCCCCTGGTTTTTATTTTTATTTTTATTTTTATTTTTATTTTATTTTATTATTTTTTTTTAAATTTATTTATTTGTCAGAGAGAGAGGGAGAGAGAGCGAGCAAGCACAGGCAGAGTGGCAGGCAGAGGCAGAGGGAGAAGCAGGCTCCCTGCCGAGCAAGGAGCCTGATGTGGGACTCGATCCCAGGACGCTGGGATCATGACCTGAGCCGAAGGCAGCCGCTCAACCAACTGAGCCACCCAGGCGTCCCTGGTTTTTATTTTTAAATGAAGGTCTATTGAGGCGCAAGCAGTTGCAAAAGTTTGAGAGTTCCACCAATCAGATGTTTTTGGTCTAGTGCTCTGATATTCTCTTTATCGTTCTAATAGAGGAGATTTCATACATAAAGAAATACAATAGGAGAATGATTCACCATACATCCATGACCAGTTTTGACAGTTTGAAATGTGTATTTTGTGTCTTCTATTACTCCTCCCATTCCTCCTCAAATGGATAACTTAAAAGTAAATCTCAGACATTTTTTATCTGTAAATACTTCATTGTGTATATCTCTAAAAATGATTCTTTTTTTTTTTAAAGATTTATTTATTTATTTGACAGAGCGAGATCACAAGTAGGCAGAGAGGCAGGCAGAGAGAGAGGGGAGGAAGCAGGCTCACTGCCAAGCAGAGAGCTCGATGCGGGACTCCATCCCAGGACCCTGAGATCATGACCTGAGCCGACGGCAGAGGATTAACCCACTGAGCCACCCAGGTGCCCTCTAAAAATGATTCTTAACACATCCACATTACTGTTAGCACACTTGAAAAATTAGTAATTTTTAATGTTATTAAATATTCAGCCTATTTCCCTGATTGTTTCATGTTTTTCTTCTTTTGGTTTGTTTATTTAAATCAGCATCCGAAGAATTCCGTACAGCATCTGGTTGATAAATAAATCTTTCAATCTCTAGCAACCCCCCTTTTGTGTGTGTGTGTGTGTGTTGTCACTTACCATTTATTTAGTGAGAAAAATCCAGATCATTTGCCCTATAGAATTTCCCACAGTTTGGATTTTGTTGGATGCATCCATATCGTGTGATGTAACTTGTTTCTCCTCTATTTCCTGTGGTTAATCTGGGGATTTGATCAGATTGTAGTATGATATTTTGGCAAGAGTACTTCACAGGTTGTGCTATGTATCTTATATTGCATCACAAGGAGTAGATGCTTTCTGGTGTTTTTTCTGTTTGTTTGTTTTTGTTTTTGTTTTTATTTTTTTGATGTTAGAATTGACCAGTGGGTTTGCCGTTGTTAGCTGCCTGATCTTTCAGTGGTAAAGTTCTTCATTAGACATTTATACAATAGTTTTGGTAGTAGCCATTGATGATTATTGCCATTGATCTGTTATTTCATTCTAGGTTTCTCTTTCCCTTATTTTTTATTTTATTTTTTTAGAGGTAGTAGAGGAGGGGGCAGGGTGAGAGGGAGAGAGAATCTCAAGCAGGCTCCACACCCTGTGCAGAGCCCATGTGGGTCCTGAGATCACAACCTGAGTAGAAGTCAAGAGTCCAATGTTTAACTGACTGAGCCACCCAACGCCCCTCCCCTTATTTTTTTTGAGGAACCTTTCAGTATATGATAAATTTCACCATCTTTTTTTTTTTAAGTGATTCCTCCTTAAGTACCTGTTTTTTGTTTTTTGTTTGTTTTTAAAGATTTATTTATAAGAGAGCAAGAGCACTAAAGCTTGAGTTGGGGGCAGGAGCAGAGGGAAGGGGAGAGAATCTCAAGACTCCCTGCTGAGTGCAGGGTCCTTTGTGGGGCTGGATCCCACGACTCTGAGATCATGACCTGAGCTGAAATCGAGTGCCACACTTAATGACTGAGACATCCAGGCTATTAAGTGCCTGTTTTAAGTTTGGTATCTAGAGGTACCCAAATTCAGAAAAATAGAGGTAAGTTTAGAGTGAGCATTATTTGGCTATCTGTCGGTCTTGAAATGAATGACTTATTTGAGTTGGTATAAAATAACTTAGATATATATCACTTTTAGAAGGAGTTTTGCAATTATTAGATTAGTTTGAATATGAATGAAATATTTGACTTGGAAAATTGGACCTCTTCTTTTTTTTTTTTAAAGACTTTATTTATTCATTTGAGAGAGAGACACAGAGCACGAGCATGGGAAGAGGAGAGGGAGAGGGAGAAGCAAACTCCCCACTGAGCTCAAGCCACCCAGGTGCCCCCTGGTTTTTCTTTATAAAAAATGATTGGTTCAAATTTGAGTTAAGCTGATAACTTTCAGTCATTTTGTTGATTCTTTGGTTCAGTTTATCTTAGATTTGGAAAATTACTCTGGGTCTTTTGAGGAAATGTGTATTTAGTTTCTTGACCATTTAAAGATTTTAGAACCTTGTTGAAGAAATTTCGGTGTATAGAGGTAAGCAATTTTTTTGAAGTTGGTAGACCTGGCTCTTCACATAAGCATCTTTGCCCAATCACTTTTTCTTTCTTTCTTTCTTTCTTTAAAAAGATTTTATTTATTTTGAGAGAGGGAGAGAGGGTATGCAAGTGGGCGGGACTGGGCAGAGACAGAGGGAGAAGCAGACCCCTTGCTGGGCAGGGAGCCTGATGTGGGACTTGATTCCAGGACCCTGGGATCATGGACTGATCCACCCAGGCACCCCTAAATCAGACTCTTTTATGAGCACTACTGTTATCCTCTGTCTGTAAAAAGCAGATGATAATCTTTCTTCTACTTGATCTAAGGAGCGATTATAGTATTGAATTTGTGAAGTACGATTAGTCCCACCTTGCATCTTGAAAAATGTTGGTAACTTAACACCTCAACTGTTTAGGTACCAGACTGCTGGAAACCACAACTTGTGGAAATCCAGCTCCTCATGGAAAGAAAAAAACTTCTGAGTTAGCCATTATTGGGAATATAGCAACCTTGAGCCCAGAATTCACTGTTTGAAAAATACAAAGTGAAATTTATTAAGTTTAATTACCTATTTTCCTCTGACAGTTTGGTAGTACATTGGGAATACATAGAAGGAAAGTTATCCGAGAAGCGGACTATTACTCTAAGACTGAGGAAACATTAACTAGGCTGGAAAGATAGGGTTGTAAATTACTCTTTAGTATGTGAACCATTGGTCTTCCTTGTCTTGAAGGGTATAATATACAATACCTAATACCGAGAAGGTACTCTTGATTAAGGAGAGTGTGTAATAGGCTTTAGATAGATTTTCACGATATTAGCTAACATGTATTAATATTTAGCTGTGGTCATTGTTCTAAATGCTTTACATATATCATTGCATGTTGTTATGCTCAAAATTCTATGAGGTAGGCACTGTTTTTTCCTCCTTTATTTATAAATGTAAGTAACAGACAGGCACAGTCACTCACTAAAGGTCATAAGACTCATCAAATTAGGCACTTGGAGAAGGACCTTAATATTCAGAGGCATGCATATTTGTGAGATCTAAGATGCCGATGTTGTAAGTAAAAAGTTAAGGTCATTTAATTGTGTCACCTTAAAATTTATCTTACCATATTTTTTCCTCAAATGCTATAAAAGTTAGAATTTCCTTTATTACCAAATTCCTTTTTTTTTTTTTTTAAAGGTTTTAATTATTTATTTGGCAGCACAAGCAGGGGGAGTAGCAGAGGCAGAAGCAGGCTCCCTGGTCAACAGGGAGCCCGATGTGGTGCTTGATCCTAGGACCCCGTCGTCATGACCTGAGCCAAAGGTAGCCGCTTAACCGACTGAACCACCCAGGCACCCCTATTACCAAATTTCTATGTAATAACCTTAGGAGAGATTGTTCAAAATTCAGTTATATATATTATATTTGACAATTACATATATACAATATATTTGACAATATATTGACAAGTATAGAGAATTACTAGTCAGAGGGCATCATTAGTAGTTGGAAAAGTTATTAATTAAACTAAGTAGATTTTTATGATGGGTTGAACTCCTGAGTAAAAACTCTAGAAATCTAATATGAATTTTTTTTTTTTAAAGATTTTATTTATTTATTTGTCAGAGAGAGAGGGAGAGTGAGCGAGCACAGGGAGACAGAGTGGCAGGCAGAGAGAGAGAGAGGAGGAAGCAAGCTCCCTGCTGAGCAAGGAGCCCGATGTGGGACTCGATCCCAGGATGCTGGGACCATGACCTGAGCCGAAGGCAGCCGCTTAACCAACTGAGCCACCCAGGCGTCCCTCTAATATGAATTTTATCAACAAAGTATCGTACTACTTAGGGATAATAGTTTAATATGGTTTACTGCATATGAAGGCTGCAGTTTTATAATACAGAATGTGCTAATATTTTCTTCAGATTTCTCTTTTTCAGATTAGCTTTTGTGGCATCATCTGAAACATATCAGTCGTTATTAGATTAATGTGATGGATCCATTTAATTCAACAGATTCTATCACTTTGGGAAAAATATTTTATTAGGCAACAAGGAGCCAGGAATAAAAGTGAAGAATTTAAATTGTACTATTTGCTGGTATGTTACATTTTAAATTAAATATATAATTTGAATTCTTTAGTAATTGTTTTTTGCTGTGGAATCCAGTTAGATGAAAGTGTGACCATAATGTAATAGGCATCCATGTTCCTACCACACAGCTTGAGAAATAAAATACAACAGATAAAATTGAAACCTCCTATGTATTCCATCTAAAATCCCATTCCAGGGGCGCCTGGGTGGCTCAGTGGGTTAAAGCTTCTGTTTTTGGGTCCTGTCAGGATCGGAGTGTTCTGGACAAGCCCCCTATCGGGCTCTCTGCTCGGCAGGGGGTCTGCTTCCTCCTCTCTCTCTCCCTGCCTCTCTGCCTGCTTGTGATCTGTCAAATAAATAAATAAAATATTAAAAAAAAATCCCATTCTACTTTCCATTTCTGCAGACATAACTATTATCCTGTTGTTTCTTTGCATGCTTTTGTAGTGTTGTCACCAATGTATATATACACACATATATATATATATGCACACACATACGTCTTTAGAGAGAGAATATATAACACATATATTTGGTTTTTGTAAGTTTTTGATATTTGTAAGTTTTATATATATGGACTTTTTGTGGACTTTGTTTTTTTAAATCAATATTAGGTTTTTGGAGATTTATTCATCTTAATACATGTGAAGTCTAGTTTACTCCTTTTATTTTATTTTTATTTATTTTTCTTTGTCTTTATTTCCATTCAAAGTTAACAGTTCTACTTCTCTGCAGAACAGCCTTGCCATGCATACTTAGTTCGCCTCTTCTAACCTGCTGTATATGAATATACTGTTGTCCATTTTACTGTTATTAGGCAGTTTGATTATTTCCAGTTTTTTACATATAATGATAAAGCATTTTTGTATGTATCATCTTATGTACAAATGTGAGAATTTTTCTGGGATGCATATATATAGAAGTGGAATTGTAAATCGTAGGATAGGTGCATCTTCAATTTTATAGATATTGCTAAAGTGTTGACCAAAGTAGTTGTGTGGTTTATATTTCCTGCAAAGTATATGAGAGTTCCTACTTCTTTCAGTATCTTTGCCACACTTCATTGATTGGGTTCTTTTATTTTGTTGGACTCATGAATATGAAATAGTTCCCCATTGTTTTAATTTGCATGTCACCACTAATACTGAGTATTTCAGGTTATGGGTTTTTGGCAGTGGTTTCTTCCTCTCTGGTGAATTGCCTATTTATAATCTTTTCTCTGTTTTCTATTGGATTATCTTTTTCTTATTTATTTACTTGTAGAAGTTCTTTAGGTATCCTGAAAACTTTGGGGGAGAGTGGTTTATGAGTTGCAAATATCTTCTCCAGCCTGTAGCTTTTTATTTTTTCACTTGGTTAATGGTAGGCCATTTACTTATTTTTTAGGTTGCTGATGTTACATTGGTTTTTAATTTAGTGTAATAATTTATCAGTATTTTCTTGTTTTTTTTTTTAAGTTTTATTTTAGTAATTTCCACACCCATTGTGGGGCTTGAACTCACAACCCCAGCTGAGCCAGCTTGTGTCCCATCATTGTTTGCTTTTTTTTTTTTACATGCCTTTTTTTTCCCCCGAGGTCATAAAGTTATTCAGTTTTTTTGATAGAACTTTTATTTTATTTTATTAAATATTTTATTTAATTTTTTTGAGAGAGAGCAAGAGAGAAAGAGTACACAAGCAGGAGGGAGGGGCAGAGGGAGAGGGGGAAGCCGACTTCCTACTGAGTAGGGAGCCTGATGCTACCTGGAGTTTGCTCTATATACACATATGTTATAGGTCTGCTGGAGATTTGAGCAGAGTTAATATGCAGTATTTAGGATACCCTTTTTGTGACTTTCTCCTTTGAAGACCTTTTCCCATCTCTTCAGCTGCTGTTATCACCTTGGACTTGATATTTTGTTTTTTTAAGCCAGTAAGACTGTGAGATTTCTTTTGGAATTTTAGCTGTTCAGTAGTGTGGAGCAGTGCTTGTTATCAGGCAAAAAGCCTTAAAAAATAGGAAGGTTGTTCAGTGCTATTCTTTAAAGTGTAGGCTCCAATCAATTTCAATCTGCTTTTGGTCTTTAGTACTGTTAATTAGTTGTTTTTTGTTTTTATTTTATCCAGAGTTTATGGTTGTTATCTGTAGGAGAGTTAGTCTACTAGAACTAACATAGCTTGCAGCTCCTTTCTAATATTAATATGTAGAATCATAGAGTATTTAGTTGTAAAAATAGACTGATTTTCACTTACCTTGAAGTAGAATTTTTTTTTAAAGATTTTATTTATTTATTTGACAGATCACAAGTAGGCAGAGAAGCAGGCAGAGAGAGGGGGAAGCAGGCTCCCTGCTGAGCAGAGAGCCCGTTACGGGGCTTGATCCCAGGACCCTGAGATCATGACCTGAGCTGGAGGCAGTGGCTTAACCCACTGAGCCACCCAGGCGCCCCTTGAAGTAGATTTTTAATTTTTTTAATTTTTATTTTATTTTTTTAAAAGATTTTATTTATTTATTTGAGAGAGAGGCAGTGAGAGAGAGCATGAGCGAGGAGAAGGTCAGAGGGAGAAGCAGACTCCCCGTGGAGCTGGGAGCGGGATGCGGGACTTGACCCAGGAACTCCGGAATCACGACCTGAGCCGAAGGCAGTTGTCCAACCAACTGAGCCACCCAGGCGTCCCTGAAGTAGAATTTTTAAAACAATCTTTAATTTTTTCCCCTAATTTTTGGCGTTTGCATCTAGGCAGGAAGGATATGCTGGTACTAACTTATGGAGAAAGTAAAATGTTAGAAGTTTTATTTATAATGTATGTGTCCCTTATTGCTGAAAGATAGGAAGAATTTATAACTTAACGGAATTTTGAAGCATTAAAAAAAAAGTTGAGATTTGACAGTGTGTCATGCGTTATGCTGAAACACCTTTGCATGGATCATTTATCTGTAGAGCAGCCTTCTAAGGTAGGTATTATTATTAGGTCAGAAGGTCAGAAACTTGTTTTAGGTTCCGTGGGTAGTAAATAACTAAGCTAGAGTTCTAAGTCAGGTTACTCTGACTCCAGAATTTCAGTTCTTTAACCACTGAAGATCACAAATCGTTATGTTTCTTTTTAGGGCCGGGGCGCCTCGGTGGCTCACTCTGTTAAGTGTCAGACTCTTGATTTCCCTCAGGTCATGATTTCAGGGTCTTGAGATGGGCCCCTTGTTGGTGTCTGTGCTGGGCGTGACACCTGCTTAAGATTCTCTTCCTCTCCCTCTACCCCTCCTGCCCATTTGCTGTCTCTAAATAAATAAATAAATAAAATCTTTAAATAAAAGTTTCTTTCTAGTGCTAACATTCTGTGTTTGTAGTTAGTTTTTACTTAAAACATTTAAGTTTAGGAATTTTCAGGTTTGTGTTTAGAGTGTGCCACCTCTTGGTAAAATTCAGTAATGCAGGTGAGCAAAAGAAGTATAAATTGGAATTTATGTGTTTAGAATTAAGGGCACATTTCATTGGGTATCTGATGGCAGAGCAGAAACAGAATTTCAAAAAATGCAAAAAACCTATCATTGGAAAGGATTTATAACTGTCACCTGGGGTATGTAGCTATCAGGTGTGTGAAGCCAATCCCTAATGCAATAAATGAGGGCCATGAACAACAGGAATGCTGTGTGTGGGGAGAATATATTTACATTTGACAACTACACAAACAAAGTGAAAGTTAGTAAGCCCTTGAAATAAACAAAATTGGTGAATATTTAACGTTGAGGAAGCTGTAAGAGTCTTGAAACATACAAATGTAGGCACAAAATTTGGTAAAAATTTGTGAGCATCAAGAGTGATAACAATTTAAGTGACTTAGCAGACCATTTCATTAAAGTTTTGGATGGATTTGACAATTAGAAACTACTATGGAGGGACGCCTGGGTGGCTCAGTTGGTTGGACGACTGCCTTCGGCTCAGGTCATGATCCCAGAGACCCGGGATCGAGTCCCGCATCGGGCTCCCAGCTCCAAGGGGAGTCTGCTTCTCCCTCTGACCTTCTCCTCGCTCATGCTCTCTCACTGCCTCTCTCTCAAATAAATAAATAAAATCTTTAAAAAAAAATTTAAAAAAAAGAAAAAAGAAACTACTATGGAAGATTTGAGGTGGTGAAGGGGTAGTACTGGCTGTTTGTTTAGAATAAGAATGATAAAATGAAACTAATCTGTGAGCAAGATTTGTACTAAGACCTGAAATCCTGACAGCATTCCTGTTTTGAGTAGTTATATATTTTATCAAAATACTCAAAAAATGAATACCTAAAGGGACTGAAGTGTCTAGGTTGATGGTGATTAGAAAAGACCATTGTTTCTGGAAAAAAGCTAGATATTTGTACTCAGAGTACTAGATTTTTTGCTCACTGTTGTTCAGGTTATATGGGGGTGTGTGTGTGTGTGTGTTAATATGTAATGTATGTATATATATGCTTTATTTAAATGCTTTTGGGAGTGGGTAGGGACAGCACAGAATCTGATGTGAGGCTCGATTTCATGACCCTAAGATCAGACCTGAGCCAGAACCAAGAGTTGAATGCTTAACTGACTGAGCCACCCAGGCACCCCTTAAATGCTTTTTCTATTGAAATTGCTGCAAGAAAAATAACTTCATTAATGAACACCTAAAATTCTTTTAACCCTACCCTCTCTTCCCCTGTCAATGAAAAGCAACTCTTACTTAATACAAGGATCTGCTGGGATGATAGAAGTGGGTAGAGGTATATTAGTGTTGAAGAAACCATGTAGAAGAATATGAAGGGCTTGGTACATGCTTGCTGGATTGAATTGACTCAGAGAAACATGAAAAGATCCACGCTTTTGTAGGATTCAGAGCATGGGTTGATATACCATGCAGTTTGGGCCAAATCTGGCCAAAGCCTGTTTTTTATGACACATATATACCTGTGATTCATTTTTAGGAGCATTTCAGTGAATATATATCCAGAGTTTTGCAAATCAGCATTTAGACTTAACTGGGCCATTAGTTCATTGCTGTAAAGCAGTCATTTTGAAATCTGTTGATCTGATTCCTCCATCCCTACCCCAACCCTATTTGAACTATAGCTAGCATTGTTTCAGGCAGGCTGCAGCTAAGGAGCAGAATAGGGGAAAAGCTAATACTAGTTAGCAATAGTTAGTAATTAACAGTACCTTTTAGGGAGAGACAAAACTGAAAGACGCTATGAGAAGAACTTGCCTTCCTTAGCCACTGGTCCCAGAAAGAAAATGAGACATACTTGGAGTTCCTTTGAGCCAGCTGGACCTGAAGCTGAAAGTGGAGCTTGGGTCTGCAGCTGGCTGCCAGCCCAGCAGAGGTAAAGAAAGGAAGAACAGATAAGGGATCTGAAGATCAGAAAGTTTTGGAACTTGCCTGGGGTCACAAAGGACGTAAGCAGCAGAGCAGGGTTTGAACCTGACACTCTGACTCAAAAGCCTCAACTCTTTAACTACATAGCTGCAGAGAAGTGAGGAAGTATGCTCCTGTTGGGACTTTGAAAAACAAAAACAAGAAAACAATGCCATTTAGAAGTATGTTAGCCCTACTTTTTCTTTTTTTCCATGTTCAGAAAATTATATATGGAATGATCACATAGGAATCCCCCCTTTAATGTATTTCTGCTCAGTGGCTTATTTAAAGCATGTCATCAAGTGGTCTTGAAATACTTATTTTAAATTTTTCTTAAAAATTAAAAAAAAATCTTTTTTTTAAAGATTTTATTTATTTGACAGATCACAAGTAGGCAGAGACACAGGCAGAGAGAGAGAGAGAGGAGGAAGCAGGCTCCCTGCTGATCAGAGAGTCCGATGCGGGGCTCGATCCCAGGACCCTGAGATCATGACCTGAGCCGAAGGCAGAGGCCCAACCCACTGAGCCACCCAGGCGCCCCTATATATTTTTTTTTTTAAAGATTATTTATTTATTTATTTGTCAGAGAGAGAGAGGGAGAGAGAGCGAGCGAGCACAGGCAGACAGAGTGGCAGGCAGAGGCAGAGGGAGAAGCAGGCTTCCTGCCGAGCAAGGAGCCTGATGTGGGACTCGATCCCAGGATACTGGGATCATGACCTGAGCCGAAGGCAGCTGCTTAACCAACTGAGCCACCCAGGCATCCCCCCAAAAAAAATTCTTAAAAAATCAGTAGAGGTTTTGGAGTCAGGGCAAACTATTAGCTGTGTGACTTTGGGCAGCTCCCTAACTTCTAAGTCTAAGTAGTCTCTGATCTATAATGTGGGGATACTTACAGTACCCAATTTATAGAATTACTGTGAGCATAGGATGAGTTAATACATATAAAATATTTAGAACAGTGCCTGACAAACACACTGTATCTACTACCTAAAGTTATCTCTTGTTATTTGTATTTTGGGCAAAGGGTTTACAAAAGATGCGATGTGAACTATTTTTTTTAGGCAGCATCTTTTATGTGATATATGGGTAATTATATGTGGATTGGGAACTTATATCTAGTAATAGAGGAGTCATAGCTTTGGGTTTCCCTTTGTGCAGTGACTCCTGAAACTGGACATTTCCCTTGTGGAGGACTTTGAAATCTATGAGGTTGTTGCAAGAGATACCGGCTTTTGAGGTTTATGAGGCAAGGTCAGATCCTGTACCTACTCATTGTGTATCTTATCATCTTGCACTTAAGCTGTCTGCTGCATGGTTGATCTAGGGTCTCCCACCAAAGCGGAATAGTTGGTGCTGCCTTGTGTGCAATTTGTGATCCCAGTTTGTTTTTCTGAGAGACCATGCCAAGTGTAGCTTGTGGTATTATGGGAGTCTTTATTTCGTTAGCACCTAGGAAGACACCGCCCGCGGCCTCCTCTTCCCCCCTCCCCAGTTTGTACTCCTTTGACCTTCATTTGTTATACAGAGCAAATTCTAAACAACCACGGTCTAGGGTGCCTGGCTTGGCTCAGTCGAAAAGCATGTGATTCTTTTTTTTTAAATATTTTTATTTATTTGACAGAGATCACAAGTAGGCAAGAGAGGCAGGCAGGGAGAGAGAGGAGGAAGCAGGCTCTCCACGGAGCAGAGAGCCCGATGTGGGGCTCGATCCCAGGACCCTGGGATTATGACCTGAGCCGAAAGCAGAGGCTTTAACCCACTGAGCCACCTAGGCGCCCGAAAAGCATGTGATTCTTGATCTAGTGGTTGTAAATTGGATCCTCATGTTGGGTGTAGCGGTTACTCAAAACAAAACACAATAAAACAACCACTGTCTTCAGGGAGTTTGCATTTGAAAACATATGCCTCAAGGCATTTTATGAACTTGTAACTGTAGTAGATCACTTCTGGAATATTCTATCTCTATCTCTGACTTACTCTAAATTAACTGTATTTTAAGGTTTTTTTTCTTTATCTTCATGTTGGGTTCTCAGAATCTACAGATTGGTGTTTTTCATCAGTTCTGGGAAAGTCTTATCATCTCTTTAAACATTGCCTTTGCCCATTCTTTCCCTTTTCTCCTTCTGGAACTCTGATTAAACATTCATTTGAGGGCGCCTGGGTGGCTCAGTTGGTTAAGCAACTGTCTTCGGCTCAGGTCAGGATCCTGGAGTCCTGGGATTGAGTCCCGCATCGGGCTCTCATCTCCATGGAGAGTATGCTTCTCCCTCTGACCTTCTCGCCTCTTGTGCTCTCTCTCACTGTCTCTCTCTCAAATAAATAAACAACAACATTCTTCATTCTGTTTTACGTGTTTCTTAACAACCCTCCCCTGCCTTTCAGACAACTCTATTTTGGTATAACGCACATACTCTAAAATTTGCCCTTTGTAAGCATATATGTTTGATTTTTTAAAAAAGATTTTATTTATTTATTTGAGAGAGAGCATGAGCAGGGTGGCAGGGAAGGAGGGAGAGGGAGAAGCAGGTTCCCTGGCTGAGCGTTGGGGGAGGGGAGGCTGGATCCAAGGAACCTGGGATGGGGACCTGAGCTGAGGACAGACACTGGCCAACCTAGGCGTCCCTTGATGGTTCGTGATACATTTATTTAGTTTTATAACCACCGCAGTACCATTTTAGAACACTTCTGTCCTCTCACAAAGTTCTCTTATATTTGTTTGCAGTTTATCACTGTTCTTACTTTCAGCCCCAGGCGTTTACTAAACATTGTTTCTGTGGTTTTGTCTTTTCTAGAAATTTCATGTAAATGCAATTATATGATCTTATGTGCCTTATTTTTTTTTTTACTTAATGTTTTTGAGGTGTAGCTACATTGCATATTATCCTTAGCTTGTCCCCCTTATTGTAATAAGTAGCCAAAGCCAACAGCACCACCCAGACAACCCTATATATTTTTCAAAATATTACTTTATGCTTAAGACTTATCTAGGTTTCTATTTAGATCTTCATCTCTGTTGCATGGGAGAAAGTTGGAATCTTGGCATAGAGTTGTATGACATGTAAGATTTTGTGCATTAATGATTGTTAAAATAATTTCAAATTGTTGTATATCCAAATACACACCAAATAAACTCTTTTATATTCTTTCAAAGGAAAAATATTACTTTATCTCTGATGATGAATAGACTGTAAGATGGCTAGGGTGACATGAATGGATTCTGGTAAGCTAGGCAAGAAGTGATGATGGCTTAGCCTAGAATAGTAGCAGTGGAGGTGAGGGAAGTGGCTGGATTCTGGATATGTTTTGAAGGCAAGTTGTCAGGTTTTGCTCATGAGACTATTTATGAAGTCGATAAAGAGAAAATCAAGAATGTCACCAGGATTTTTGCCTTAAGAAAATAGAACTGGAGGAATTGAGTTGACATTTACTGAGATGAGGAAGACTATAAGAAATGAGTAGATGAGGGGTGCCTGGGTGGCTCAGTGGGTTAAAGCCTGTGTCTTCGGCTCAGGTCATGATCCCAGGGTCCTGGGATCGAGCCCTGCATCAGGCTTTCTGCTCAGCGGGGAGCCTGCTTCCTCCTCCCTCTCTCTGCCTGCCTCTCTGCCTACTTGTGATCTCTGTCAAATAAATAAATAAATAAAATCTTTTAAAAAAAAGATGCCTGTTAGACATCAAAATGAAGCTGTTGAGTGGGCAGTTGGCTATATGAACATGGAGTTTAGGGAGGGATCTAGTGTGGAAATACAGATTTGGTAGTCATCTAGTATATTGTGATAAACTGTATGTGAGCACTGAAAGAGTGAATGTAATTGGGGGAAAAAAGTCCAAAGTTTGAATGAATATAATTGGAAAAAAAGAAGTCCAAAGATTGGGGAGAAAGAGGGGTGTCTGGGTGGCTCAGTCGGTTAAGCATCTATCTTCGGCTCAGTTCATGATCTCAGGTTTGTGGGATCAAGCCCCGTGTTGGGCACCCTGTTTAGTGAGGAGCCTGCTTCTCCCTCTCCCTTTGCAGTTCTCCCTGCTTGTGCGCACACACGCTCTCTCTTTCAAATAAGTAAATAAAATCTTAAAAAAAAAACAACAGAAAAAGAATGGGAAGAAGAGTGGGGGGATCAGCAAGGGAGATTAATGGAGTGACCAGTGAAGAGAAGACCAAACTAACTGATGAAGATGTTTAAAGAAGGTGAGAATGGCAACTTTGTTAAATGCTGCTGGATAGAACAATGAAGATGAGCCCTGAAAATTGAAGTTTGGATTTAGGGAAAGTCATTGGTGATCTTGTTGGAGCTTCTTTCTTTCTTTTTTTAAAAGATTTTATATATTTGAGAGAAAGAGCACGCACAAGCAGAGGGAGCAGCAGAGGAAGATGGAGAAGCAGGCTCTCTACTGAGCAGGGAACCTGATGTGGGGCTCATTCCCTGGACCCTGGGCTCATGACCTAAGCCCAAGGCAGATGCTGCACTGACCCAGGCATCCCTTGTTGAAACTTACTTAGAGAGAATGGTTGATTTGAAAGCCTGACTAGAGTGAGTTTTAGAAAGCATGGGAGGAGAAGAAAAGGGAAGAACTTCTACCAGTGATCTGTACTGTAGATGGAGGCAGAGACATGGAGTGTTAGCTTGAGGGGAAGGTGGAGTCAAGCAAAAGTTTGTTGTGTTTTGTTTTTTAAAATGAGGAGAATAACATGTTGTGTGCTGATGGGAGTGACTTAATAAAGAACAAAAAAAAAATTAAGGAATTGGTTGAGAATGTCCTTTAGTGAGGTGTATGGGATTTAGGGCACAAGAGGAATGGTTGGACTTAAAAAGAAGTATGTATGTATGTAAGAAGTAAGTATGTACAGGAAAGAAGGCAGAATATGTGGGTATAGATACTTATTGGTGGATATATATGGTAGAAGCTTGTCCATGTTCTCTTCTGGTTAAGTTTCTTCAGTTAAATGGGAAGTGAATTCATCTGTTGAGAGTGAGAATGGAGAAGAAGGTTTAGGAGAGAAGGATGTCGTGTGAAATCATATAGGAGAATGACAAAATGGACTAGGGATGTATAATGTGATTATTGGGCATCATTAAGGAGCATTGGAGGTTTGTGGTCAGTGTTTTAAGGTGAAACTAGAGGGCATTGTTTTTTTTTGTCTAGTTACATTAACAGTGAGTAAGCAGTTACAGAATAGTTGGGCAATAAAGTTGAATCAGGGTTGGGTTTGCTAGGTGTATTCTAGAAGCAAACGCGAATTTTTGGTATAGTGATTGTAGAGAGACTCCTCCCCCTGCCCCCAGGTGTAGGGAAAGCAAGTTTTTCAAAGGAATACCAGATTTTAATTGGAATAGAAAGGTGGTGGAGGAATTATGCTAAGTGAGCTTTAGTATGTAGGATATTTTGCTGATACAGGGCCCTGTGTTCTAGAGGTTATCCTTTGATTTTTTATAACTAGGGTATCATGATGTAATTTGTTCCCACCTGAGTGAGTCTATTTAAAGAGCCATTTAGGGGACCTGGGTGGCTCAGTTGGTTAAGCTGTTGCTTTGGGCTCAGGTCTCGATCCCAGGGTTCTGGGATGAGCCCTGCATCAAACTCCTTGCTCAGCCGGGAACCTGCTTCTATCTCTCCCTGCTGCTCCCCTTGCTTGTACGTGCACACACATACTCTCACTCTCTATGACAAATAAATTAAAAAAAAATTTTTTTTTAAAGATTTTATTTATTTATTTGACAGAGGGAGATGCAGAGAGAGGGAGGGGAACACAAGCAGGGGGAGTGGGATAGGGAGAAGCAGTCTTCCCATGGAACAGACAGCCTGACGCGGGGCTCCATCCCAGGAGAGATGAATTTTGGCAGAATTTACCAGAATTAGCAAGCATTAGGGGAGTAGACTAAGGTTTATTATTGGGGTATCTGAAGGTTTTGAGAGGAACCTGCAGACCTTCACCAATCATAATATTGTATAGAATGTCTCTTCTCTCAGAGGTTTCTTTTTAGAACATTGGCTCTTCCTTTTTGGACTGTCCTGATGATGTTGCTAAATTATATAGAGGATGGATTCTGTGGTTTTTAATCTACTCTGTTATAATTTTATAAAAGTTTCATCTGCCTCGGTACATAATGCCTCTTCCTTTTTAATCAGTCACAAGTAGTGGATGAGGATCCAGAGTCTGAGAGTCTAAGCATCTAGGCAGAAACTTAAATAGTGGTATAAAAAATTAATTTAAAAATACCTCTTAAATTTTAAATATTATTTCAGATTTACAGTAATTGAGGGAAATGTGTTAATCTTCAACTGTGATCTTAGATTGGTCTTATGCTGTTAATTTTTTGCTTTATGAATTTGCGACTATTTGGTTATACATATTTAAGATTGTAACCGCAATCCAGTGAATCAAACATTTGTAATCTGTAATAACCTACCCTATCCCTGTTGATGTTAGGGTCTATTTTTCCTGATATTATTTTTCTTTTGATTAGGAGTTGCTTGGTTTCTCTTTCTGTCTGTATACCATTAACCATCCATGCCCTTATGTTGTATATATTTAAATTAGAAATAAAATATAGCTGGGTATTATTTTTTTAGTTAGATCTGACAATCACTTTTTTTTTGTTTTGTTTTTTATTTTTTAAAATTTTTTAATTTTTTATAAACATATAAAGTATTTTTATCCCCAGGGGTACATGTCTGTGAATCGCCAGGTTTACACACTTCACAGCACTAACCATAGCACATACCCTCCCCAATGTCCATTACCCCACCCCCTTTCCCGACCCCCCTCCCCCCAGCAACCCTCAGTTTGTTTTGTGAGATTAAGAGTCACTTATGGTTTGTCTCCCTCCCAATCCCATCTTGTTTCTTTTCTTCTTTTCGTATCCCCCCAACACCCCATGTTGCATCTCCACTTCCTCATATCAGGGAGATCATATGATAGTTGTCTTTCCTGATTGACTTATTTCACTTAGCATGATACCCTCTAGTTCCATCCACATTGTTGAAAACGGCAAGATTTCATTCCTTTTGATGGCTACATAGTATTCCATTGTGTATATATCCCACATCTTCTTTATCCATTCATCTGTTGATGGACATCTAGGTTCTTTCCATAGTTTGGCTATTGTAGACATTGCTGCTATAAACATTTGGGTGCACATGCCCCTTCAGATCACTACGTTTGTATCTTTAGGGTAAATACCCAGTAGTGCAAATGCTGGGTCATAGGGTAGTTCTATTTTCAACTTTTTGAGGAACCTCCACGCTGTTTTCCAGAGCAGTTACACCAGCTTGCATTCCCACCAACACTGTAGGAGGGTTCCCCTTTCTCCGCATCCTCACCAGCATCTGTCATTTCCTGACTTGTTAATTTTAGCCATTCTGACTGGTGTGAGGTGAAATATCATTGTGGTTTTGATTTGTATTTCCCTGATGCCGAGTGATGTGGAACACTTTTTCATGTGTCTGTTGGCCATCTGGATGTCCTCTTTGCAGAAATGTCTGTTTATGTCCTCTGCCCATTTCTTGATTGGATTATTTGTTCTTTGGGTGTTGAGTTTGATAAATTCTTTATAGATTTTGGACACTAGCCCTTTATCTGATATGTCGTTTGCAAATGTCTTCTCCCATTCTGTCAGTTGTCTTTTGGTTTTGTTAACTGTTTCCTTTGCTGTGCAAAAGCTTTTGATCTTGATGAAATCCCAATAGTTCATTTTTGCCCTTGCTTCCCTTGCCTTTGGCGATGTTCCTAGGAAGATGATGCTCTGGCTGAGGTCAAAGAGGTTGCTGCCTGTGTTCTCCTCAAGGATTTTGATGGATTCCTTTCTCACATTGAGGTCCCTCATCCATTTTGAATCTATTTTTGTGTGTGGTGTAAGGAAATGGTCCAATTTCATTTTTCTGCAAGTGGCTGTCCAATTTTCCCAACACCATTTATTGAAGAGGCTGTCTTTTTTCCATTGGAC
>PISX010021716.1:0-33109 GCA_004024625.1 Mellivora capensis
GGAGGACATGGGGAGATGGAGAGGAGAAGGGAGTTGAGGGATATTGGGGGGGAGCTGAACCATGAGAGACTATGGACTCTGAAAAACAAACTGAGGGTTTTGAAGGGGCAGGGGGTGGGAGGTTGGGGGAGCCAGGTGGTGGGTATTATGGAGGGCACACATTTCATGGAGCACTGGGTGTGGTGTAAAACTATGAATTCTGTTATGCTGAGAAGAAATGAAATTTTAAAAAATTTTAAAAATAAATAAATAAATAAATAAATAAAATATTTTATAAAAAATAAAATAAAATATGTGTATTAAAAAAATCACTCAACTTACTTAAAAGCAGCAAGAGAACAATAACTTGCTACATAAAAGGGAACCCCTAGAAGCTATGAGCAGATTTTTCAGCAGACACTTTGCAGGCAGAAGAGAGATATTCAAAATGCTGAAAGAAAAATAACCTCCAACCAAGAATACTCGACCAGGCAAAATTATCATTCAGAAATGAAGGAGAGGGAGTTTTCCAGACAAGCAAAAGTGAAAGGAACTTATCATCACAAAACCAGTCTTAAAAGAAATGTCAAGAGAACTTCTTTAAGCTGAACTGAAAGGGAGTTAATTAGTAATAAGAAAACATATGAAAGAATAAATGTCACTGGTAAAGGTAAATATGTAGTAGAAATAGTGGACTAATTGCTTATAAAGCTAGTATAAAGATTAAAAGACAAAAGTAGTAAAAATAGCTAACTACAATAATTAGTTAAGGGATACATAAAATAAAAAATACAAAATGTGACATCAAAAATATAAAATGTAGGGAGAGGGAGAATAAAAAGTAGAGCTTTAGAATGTATTAAACTTAGGTTGTTATCAATTGAATACAGACTGTTATAAACATAAGTTATTATATGTAAGCCTCATGATAACCACAAACCAGAAACCTATAGTAGATACATGAGGGAAGGAAAATGGAATCTAAACATAACAGTAAAGAAAGGCATCAAACCACAAAGGAAGAGAGCAAGAGAAGTACAAAGAAACAGAGTAACTATAAAGCAGCCAGAAAGCAATGACCAAAATGGCAAAAAAGTACATACCTATCAATAATTACTTTAAATGTAAATGGATTAAATTCTCTAATCAAAATACATGAGTAACTGAATGGGTTAAAAAAGCAAGACACATGTACATCCTGCCTATAAGAGATGCATGCAGACTGAAAGTGAAGTTATGGAAAAAGACACTATATGAAAGTAGAAACCAAAAGAAAGATGAAATAGTTACATTTATATCAAAGTTGAATTTGATTTTTTATTTTTTCAAGTTTAAATTCAATTAATCAACATGTAATGTATTACTTGTTTCAGGGAGACAGATCTGTGATTCATCAGTCTTATGTAAAACCCAGTGCTCCTTAGAACACATACCCTCCCCAGTGTCCATCACCCATTTACCCCAGCCCTCCATTCCCCGCCCCTCCAGCAACTCTCAGTTTGTTTTCTATGATTAAGAGTCTCTTATGGTTTATCTCCCTCTCCGATTTCATCTTGTTTCATTTTTTCCCTCTTTTCCCCTATGATCTTCTCTTTTGTTTCTTAAATTCCACATATCAATGCAATCATATAATGGTCTTTCTCTGATTGACTTATTTAACTTAGGTTCCATCCATGTCATTGCAAATGGCCAAGATTTCATTTTTGATGACTGTGTAGTATTCCACTCTGTGTGTGTGTGTCTGTGTGTGTCTATTTGTCTCTGTGTGGATATATATTACAGCTTCTTTATCCATTCATCTGTCAGTGGACATCTGGACATCTGGGCTCTTTCCATAGTTTGGCTATTGTGGACATTGTTTCTATAAACATTGGGATGCAGTTGCCCCTTCAGGTCACTACATTTGTATCTTTGGTGTAAATACCCAGTAGTGCAATTGCTGGGTCATAGGGTAGCTCTATTTTCTACTTTTTGAGGAACATCCATACTGTTTTCCAGAATGGGTACACCAGCTTGCATTCCCACCAACAGTGTAGGAGGATTCCCCTGTCTTTACATCCTCACAAAGCTGGATTTAAAACAAAGACTTAATAACAGACAAAGGCATTACATAATGATATAGAGATCAAACAGGAGGATTTAACCTATGGAGTAGTTTATGCACCCAACATAGGAGCACCTAAGTATATAATACAAATATTAACATACATAAAGGGAGAAATACACAGCAATACAATAATAGTAGGGGACTTTAATTCCTCTTACATTGGAGGTAGTTCATCCAACAGAAAATTGGTATGGAAACATCAGCTATAAATGACACCTTAAAACAGATGGACTTCATATGGTTTCGCTTATTTGTGGAGCATAACAAATAACACGGAGGACATGGGGAGATGGAGAGGAGAAGGGAGTTGAGGGAAATTGGGGGGAGATGAACCATGAGAGACTATGGACTCTGAAAAACAACCTGAGTGTTTTGAGGGGGCGGGGGGTGGGAGGTTGGGGGAGCCAGGTGGTGGGTATTATGGAGGGCACGCATTGCATGGAGCACTGGGTGTGTTGTAAAACTATGAATTCTGTTACGCTGAAAAGAAATGAAATTTTTAAAAAAAGTCAAAACAAACAAACAAAAAAACAGATGGACTTAACAGATATATACAGAACATTCCATCCAAGAGCAACAGAATACACATCTTCTCAAGTACCTCTGACATTTTCCAGGCTAGATTACATGGTAGACTACCAAATAAATCTTCATAAATATAAGAAGACCAAAATCACACCAGACATCTTTTCTAAGCACAATGGTATGAAACTGGAAATCAATTACAGTGAGACTGGAAAAATCCACAGATATGTGGAAGTTGAGCAACAGGCTACTGAATAACCAATGGGCCAACAAATAAAAGAAATAAAAAAGTACTTTGAGATACATGAAAATGGAAATACAACATCAAACCTATGGGGATTCTAAGAGGAATTTATAGTGATAAATACCTATATCAAGAATCCAAAGGGGGGTGGAGCTTAGGAAAATGGTGGAGCAGGAAGATCCTAGGCTCACCGTGTCACATGTCCATGACTAGATATAATTCATTTGTGGAAATAAACCAGAGGGCAATCTGAAGCCTGCCGGGACAACCTCCACACCTAGGTGTGGAGAGGAAGCCACACCGGACAGGTTAGGAAGGGCAGAAATAGTGGCTGGGAGCTGCCTTCAGGAAGGAACACAGAAGAAAAAGTATATAGATAAAAGCCAATCAAGAGAAGCACAAAATTAAAGACTGTAGGGGGATATGAAATATCTGAAACATGGCAGGGAGAGGAGTGAAGCATGAACTCAAAATGAAGCGACCATCAGTTTAATATAGACTGCTATATGCAAATGATGTTCTATAGAAAACAAATGGTAACCACAAATCAAAAAAATAGTAATAGATATGCAAAAAATAAAGAATAAAGGATTCAAGTATATCTCTAAAGGAAATCAGCAAACCATGAACAAGAGGAAGAGAAGAGAGGACCAAAGAAAACAAGGACAAAACCAGTAGCAAAATGGCAATAAGTACATATCTATCTATTACTTTGAATGTAATGGACTAAATGCTCCAATCAGAAGACACAGGGTGACAGAGTGGTAAAGAAAACAAGATCTGGGGCACCGGGGTGGCTCAGTGGGTTAAAGCCTCTGCCTTCGGCTCAGGTCATGGTCCCAGGGTCCTGGGATTAAGCCCCGCATCGGGCTCTCTGCTTGGCAGGGAACCTGCTTCCCCTTCTCTCTGCCTGCCTCTCTGCCTACTTGTGATCTCTGTCTGTCAAATAAATAAAAAAATCTTCAGAAAAAAGAAAACAAGATCTGTCTATGTGCTGCCTAAAGACATTCATTTCAGACCTTAAAATGCCTATAGGTTGTAAGCGAGAGGACGGAAAACATCTACCACGCACATGGATGTCAAAGCAAAGTTGGGGCAGCAATACTCCTACAGGACAAAATAAACTTTAAATCAAAGTCTGTAGGGGCACCGGGTGGTGCAGGCATTTGAGCGCCCACATCTTGGTTTCAGCTTAGGTTGTGATCTCAGGGTCATGAGATTGAGCCCTGTGTCAGGCTTGGTGCTCAGGGCAGAGTCGACTTCAGTTTCTCTCTCCCTCTGCCCCTCCCCACTGATGTGTTCTCTACCTCTCTCTAAAATAAATAAATAAAATCTTTCAAAAAAAAGATTATTTATTTGACAGGGAGAGACACAGCGAGAGAGGGAACACAAGCAGGGGGAGTGGGAGAGGGGAGAAGCAGGCTTCCCACCAAGCAGGGAGCCCGATGTGGGGCTTGACCCCAGGACCCTGGGATCACGACCCGAGCCGAAGGCAGACACTCAACCACTGAGCCACCCATGTGCCCCTAAAATAAATAATCTTTAAAAAAAACTTTGTAAAAAGAGACAAAGAAGGATACTATATAATAACAAGAAGTTATAACATTGTAAATATTTATGCACCCAATATGGGAGCACATAAATATATAACACAGTTAATAATAAATATAAAGGAACTAATTAGTAGTAACACAAAACAGTAGGGACTTTACCACCCCATACGTTGATGGACAGATCATCCAAACAGAAAATCAACAGGTAAACAATGGCTTGGAATAACACAGTGGACCAGATGGATTTAAAAGATACATTCTGAACCTTCCATCCCCAAACAACAGAATACTCATCCCTTTCAAGGGCACACAGAGCATACTCCAGAATAGATCACTTTACTGGGCCATGAAACAAGCCTCAATGAATGCAAAAAGATCAAGGTCATAGCATGCATCTTTTCCGACCACAATGCTATGAAACTAGAAGTTGACCGTAAGAAAAAAAATCTGGAAGGAGCACAAATACAGGGGGTTAAACAACATGCTACTAATAAAGAATGGGTGAACCAAGAAATCAAAGAAGAAATAAAACCAAATGAAAATGAAAGCACAACCGTCCAAAACTTTGGTCATGCAGAAAAATGGTACAAAGAATAAAGTTTATAGCCATACAGGCCTACCTCAAGAAGCAAGAAAAGTATCAAACAATTTAATCTTAACACAAAGGAACTAGAAAAAGAATGACAAACAAAACCTTAATCCACCAGACAGAAGGAAATCATAAAGATTTGAGCAAAATTAAATAAATAGAAACTAAAAAAAATAGATATATCAACGAAACCAGAAGCTGGTTCTTTGAAAAGATCAACAAAATTGATAAATCTCTAGCCAGACTCAGAGAGAGAGAGAGATGGAGAGAGAGAGAGAGAGAGAGGGAGAGAGGACTCAAACAAAATCATGAGTGGAAGAAGACAAATAACAACCAACACCACAGAAATACAAACAATTGTACGAGAATATTAGGAAAAAGTATCTGCCAACAAATTGGACAACCTAGAAGAAATGAATAAATTCCTAGAAACATGTAACCAAAACTGAGCCACAAAGAAATAGAAAATTTGAACAAATTCCAGCAAGGAGACTGAATTAATAATAAAAAATCTCCCAACAAACAGGGGTGTCTAGATGATTCAGTTGGGTAAGCATCCAACTCTTGGTTTTGGCTCAGGTCATGATCTCAGGGTCGTGAGATAGAGCCCTGTGATGGGCTTGGAGCCTGCTTAAGATTTTCGCTTTCCCTCTGCTCCTCCCCTCCCTGTGTTCTCTCTCTCTCTCTCTTACTCACTCAACAAAGCAGTTTCCTAACAAATAATGGTCCAGGACCAGATGGCTTCACAGGCAAATTCTACCAAATATTTTAGAGAAGAATTAATACCTGTTCTTCTCAAACTATTCCAAAAAGTAGAAGAAAAAAGAAAACTTCCAAATTCACTTATGAGGACAATATCACCCTGACACCAAAACCAGATAAAGACACATCAGCTAAAAAGAGCTACAGTCCAATACCTCCGATGAACATAGATGCAAAAATCCTCAACAAAATACTAGCAAACAGAATCCAACAATGCATTAAAAAAAAAATTCACCACGATTAAGTGGACTTATTCCCTGGATGCAAGTGTGATTCAATATTTGCAAATTGATCAATGCAAAAGTGACACATCATATCTATAAGAGAAAGGATAAATAACATATGATCATTTCAATACACACAGAAGAAGCATCTGACAATGTACAAAGGACAAAAAGACAAAAGTACACAAGACACAGAAAAAGCACTTGACAAAGTACAACATCCCTTCATGATAAAAGTCGTACACAAAGTAGGTTTAAAACATACCTTGACAGGGGCGCCTGGGTGGCTCAGTGGGTTAAAGCCTCTGCCTTCGGCTCAGGTTGTGGTCCCAGGGTCCTGGGATCGAGCCCCGCATCAGGCTTTCTGCTCAGCAGGGAGCCTGCTTCCTCCTCTCTCTGCCTGCCTCTCTGCCTACTTGTGATCTCTCTCTGTCAAATAAATAAATAAAATCTTTAAAAAAAACATATCCTGACATAATAAAGTCCATATATGTAAACCACACAGTGAACATCACACTCAGTGGGAAAAAAAAACTGAGAGCTTCCCCCCTAAGGTCAGGAATAAGATAAGGATGTCTATTCTTACCACTTTTATCCAACACAATACTGGCACTCCTAGCCCCAGAAATCAGACATCAAAAAGAAAGAAACAACATTCAGATTGGTAAGGAAGAAGTAAAACTTTCATTATTTGCAGATGACATGATATTCTATTTAGAAAACCTGGAAGACTCCACCAAAAAAAAAAACAAAAACAAAACAAAAAAAACCCTGCTAGAACCAGTAAATAAATTCAGTAAAGTTATAGGATATGAAATCTGTTGCATTTCTCTATACTAATAATGAAGCAGCAGGAAGGGAAATCAAGGAATCTATCCCATTTACAATTGCACCAAAAATAATAAGATACCTAGGAATAAACCTAACCAAAGAAGTAAAAGACCTGTACTCTGAGAACCATAAAACATTGATGAAAGTAACTGAAGATGACAGAAAGAAATGGAGAGACATTCCATACTCATAGATTCGGAGAACAAATATTGTTAAAATGTCTATACGACCCAGAACAATCACCATCTAATGCAATCCCTATCAAAATGCCAAGAGCATTTTTTTTCCACAGAACTAGAACAAACCATCCTAACGTTTATATGGAAAGACCAAAGAATCTGAAGAATGAAAGTAATATTGAAAAAGAAAAGCAAAGCTGGGTGTACCATAATTACAGATTTCAAGCTATTTTACAAAGCTGTAGGAATCAAAACAGTATGGTACTGGCACAAAAACAAACACATAAATCAATGGAACAGAATATAGAGCTTAGAAATAAACCTACAATTATATGGTCAATCTTTGACGAAGGAGGAAAGAATATCCAGTGGGAAAAATTCTCTTCAACAAATAGTGTTGCAAAAACCTGTTAGCTACATGTAAAAGAATGAAAATGGACCCTTACACCATACAAAAAATAAACTCAAAATTGCTTAAAGACCTAAATGTGTGGGATGCCTAGGGTGGCTCAGTCGGTTAAGTGGCTGCCTTCGTCTCAAGTCATGATCCCAGCATCCTGGGATCGAGTCCCACATTGGGCTCCTTGCTTGGCAGGGAGCCTGCCTCTCCCTCTGCCTCTGCCTGTCTGCGCTCTCTCTCTCTGACAAATAAATAAATAAAATCTTAAAAAAAAAATAAAGACCTAAATGTGAGACCTGAGAAGACAGCAGAGGCAGTAATGTCTCGGACATTGGTCAAAGCAACATTTTTTCTAGATAGGTCTCTGGAAGGAAAGGAAACAAAAGCAACATAAACTATTGGGACTACATAAAATACAAAGCTTCTGCACAGTGAAGAAAACTATCAACAAAACTAAAAGGCAACCTATGGAATGGGAAAGGATATTTGCAAATGATTTATTGCATAAAAGGTTAGTATCCAAAATATACAAAGAACTTACATAATTCAACACCCCCCAAAAACAAATAATCCAATTAAAAAATGGGCAGAAGACATGAACAGACATTTCTCCAAAGAAGACATCTGGATGGCCGATAGACACATGAAAAGATGCTCAACATCACTCACCACCGGGGAAATGCAAATCAAAACCACAATAAGAGATCACCTCGCAACTGTCAGAATGGCTGAAACCAAAAACACAAGACATAGCAAGTACTGGAGAGGATCTAGAGGTAAAGGAACCCTTGTGCACTGTTGGTGGGAAAGCACACTGGGGCAGCTACTGTGGAAAAGAGTATTGAGGTTCCTCAAAAATTAAAAACAGAACTACTGTAAGATCCATTAATTACACTACTGGGCATTTACTCCCAAAACACAAAAGCATTAATTCAAAGGGATGCATGCACTCTTATGTATACTCTAGCATTATTCACAATAGCCAAATTAGGGGAGCAGCCCTAGTGTCCATGGATTGATGAATGGATAAAGAATATGTGATATATTCTACAATGATATATATCTATCTCATACTCAGATAGATCATATATATATATATATATATATTTGTGAGATGTATATATACACATATGTACATACATATACATACATACAATATATGGGTATATGGTATATATATTCAATCTCTTTGCTGGAAATTGGTCTGTTCAAATTTTCTATTTCTTCCTGATTCAGCTTTGGTTGGTTACAGGTTTCTAGGAATTTATCCATTTCTTCTAGGTTGCCCACTTTGTTGGCATATAGTTTTTCCTAATATTCTCTTACAATTGCCTGTATTTCGGGCACATGGGTGGCTCAGTTGGTTAAGCGATTGCCTTGGCCCAGGTCAGGATCCTGGAGTCCCAGGATTGAGCCGTGCATCAGGCTCCCTGCTCAGCAGGGAGTCTGCTTCTCCCTCTGACCCTCTCCCCTCTCATGTTCTCTCTCTCTCTTTCTCTCTCTCTCTCTCTCAAATAAACAAATAAAATCCTTTAAAAAGCCCCATAATTGTTTATATTTCTGTGCTGTTGGTGGTTATTTGTCCTCTTTTCCTCATGATTTTGTTTGAGTCCTTTCTCTCTCTCTCTGATGAATCTGGCTAGAGGTTTATCAATTTTGTTGATCTATTCAAAGAACCAGGTCCTGGTTTCATTGATCTGTTCTATATCTATATGCATACGTATGTCTGTATCTATGCTCAGCCATAAAAAAGAATGAAATATTGCCATTTTCAATTATGTGGATGGAGTTACAAGAAAGAAGATAGAAAGAAAAAAAAGAAGAATGAAAGAAAAAAGAAAACATGCTGAGTGAAATGAGTTAGTCAGAGAAAGACAGATACCATATAATTTGACTCATATTTGATATTTTGGAAATAAAACACATGAGCAAAAGGAAAAAAAATGAGAGAGAGAAACCAAGAAACAGACTCTTAATTATAGAGCTCAAACTGATGGTTACCAGAGGGAGATGGGTAGGGGAAATAGGTGATGGGGATTCAGGAGAGCACAGGGTGACGTGTGGAATTGATGAATCACTGTATTGTATGCCGGGACAAATATAACACTGGGTTAGCCACTCTGGAATTAAGATAAAAAACAAGAAAATTTTCAAACAATCTAATTTCACATCTCAAGAAACTAGAGAAAGAAGAACAAGTGAAGCTCAAAGTTAGCAAAAGGAAGGAAATAACAGATCAGAGCAGAAATAAATAAAATAGTGGCTAGAAGGAAAATAGTAGAAACCAAGAGCTAGTCCTTTATAAACAATATTGAAGAACCTTTAGCTAGACTCACCAGGACTCAAATAAAATCAGAAGTGAAGAAGCAGATGTTGACAGTACCATGGAAATACAAAGGATAATAAGAGAGTTCTAAGAACAGTTAAACATCAACAAATTGAATAATGTAGAAGAAACGAATGAATTCCTAGAAACATACAACTTGCCAAGGTTGAATTATGAAGAAATAGAAATCTTAATAGACCAATTACTAGTAAGGAGATTGAATGAGGTTGCACTGGTTGACTTTAAAATATTGGATTAACCCTGGATCCTTGGAATAAATCCCATTTGGTGTATGGGAGGGAGAGATTGAATGAGTCATCAAAAATCTCCCAATAAACAAAAGTCCAGGACCAGATGGCTTCACTGGTGAATTCTACCAAACATTCAAAGAAAATTAATACCAATCCTTCTCTCTCTTCCAAAACAATAACAACAAAACAAAACAAAAAATCAAAGAGAAGGGAATACTTCCAAACTCATTTTATTAGGCCAGCATAAGACTGATACCAAAACCAGACAAGGCCACCACGAGAAAAGAAAACACAGGCCAATATCCCTGGTAAACATATGCAGAAATTAACAAAATATTAGCAAACTGAACTCAACAATACGTTAAGAACCACACACCATGATCAAGTGTCATGTAGGGGTGCAAAAGTGGCTCAATCTGCAAAACAACCAACGTAATCAAAATGAACTTGTGATCATCTCAAAAGATGCAGAAAAAGCACTTGGCTAAATTCAATGCAGTCTATGACCAAAACTCTCAAAAAAAAAAGAAAAGTCTGTAAGGGGACTGCACCTCAACATAGCAAATGTCATAGATGATAAATCCACAGCATACATATACAACATATACAACTGTGAAAGCTGAAAGCTTTTCCTCGTAAGATCAGGAAATAGACGAAGATACCCACTCTCAACACAGTATCGGAAGTCCTAGCCTGAGAAATTAAGTTGGGAAAAGAAATAATAGACATCCCAACTGGAAAGGAAGAAGTAAAACTGTCACTATTTGCAGATGACATGAGAGTAAACATAGAAAACCCTACAAACACCACTGAAAAACCCCAGAATAAATGAATTCAGTAAATTAGCAGGATATAAAATCAATATACAGAAATCTGTTGTTTCTGGACGCTAATAACCATCAGAGAGAAAAAAACAGGTGAACAATCCCATTTACATTTGCATAGAAAGAATAAAATACTTAGGAATACATCAAACCAAGGAGATGAAAGACCTGTACACTGAAAATTATAAGACACCGGTGAAAGATGACACAAATAAATGAAGAGCTACTCCAGGCTCATGGATTGGAACAATTAATATTGTTAAAATGTCCACACCACTCAAAGCAATCTACATATTCAAGGCAATTTCTATCAAAATTCCAATGTTATTTTCAGAGAAACAGAACAAGGAATTCTAAAGTTTGTATGAAACCACAAAAATATCTGAATAGACAAAGCAGTCTTAAGAAAGAACAAAACTGGAGACATCACACGCCCTGATTTCAAACTATATTACAAAGCTACGGTAATTGGAAAAGTATGGTATTGGCATTAAAACAGACAAAGGTCAATGAAACAGAATAAAGAGCCCAGAAATAAACCCACATATATGTCGGTCAATTAATCTACAGCCAAGGAGGCAAGAATATAGAACGGGGGAAAGGACAGTTTCTTCAAGAAATGGTGGTGGGGAAACTGGACATCTACATATAAAAGAAGGAAACTGGACCACTTTCTTATACCATACACAAAATTTAACTCAAAATGGACTAAAGACTTGAGTGTAAGATCAAACACCATAAAACTCCTATAAGAAAACAGGAAGTAAGCTCCTTGACATAGGTCTTGGTAATGACTTCTTAGATTAGACACCAAAAGGAAAGGTGAAAAAAAGGAAAACAAACAAGTGGGATTACATCAGACTAAGAAGCTTCTGCACAGCAAAGGAAATCAACAAAATGAAAAGGCAACATACTGAATAGGAGAAAACATTTGTAAATCATATATCTGATGAGGGGTTAACAACAAAATATAAAAAGAACTCCTACAACTCCATAGCAAAAAACCAAACATTAAAAAATGGGTGGAGGAATTGAACAGATGTTTCCCGGAGAAGACATCCAGGTGGCCAACAGTCACTCATCATCATGCAAAGATGCTCAATGCCACTCGTCATCGGGGAAATGCAAATCACAACCACAATGAGATATCACCTGACACCTTTTACAATGGCTGTATTACGTACACACGAAATAACTGTTGGTGCGGATGTGGAGGAAAGGGAATCCCTGTGCACTCTTGATGGAAATGTAAATTAGCACAGCCACCATGCAAAATAGTATGGAAGTCTTTCAAAAAATTAAAAATAGAACTACCACATCATCCAGCAATTCCATTTCTCGGTATTTATCCAAAGAATGCAAAAACACTAACTCAAAAAGATATATGCCCCCCCATGTTCTTTGCAGCATTAATTACAATAGCCAAGATATGGAAACAATGTAAATGTCCATTGATAGATAAATGGATAAAGAAAATGTGTGTGTGTGTGTGTGTGTGTGTGTGTGTGTGTACAGAATGGAATATTGTTTAGCCATAAACAAGAATGAGTTCTTGCCATTGCAACCACATGGCTGAATTTTGAGGGCGTTCTACTAAGTGAAATAAGTCAGAAAGACAAATACTGTATGACCTCACTTATACATGGAATCAAAAAACAAAATCTCATAGCTGCAGAGAATAGATCGGTGGTTGTCAGAGGTTAAGGGTGGGGGGTAGGCAATATGGGTGAAACGGGTCAAAAGGTACAAACTTCCAGTTATGATAAATAAGTCATGGCAATGTACCATACAGCATGGTGACTAGAGCAAATGACATTGTAATTGTGTATTTGAAAATTGCTAAGAGAGTAAATCTCATTTATGTATATGAGAGAGAGACGAGAGGGACAAGCAGACTCTGTGCTAAGCACAGAGCCCAATCCAGGGATCCATCGCATGACCCTGAGATCATGACCTGAGCCAAAAATCAAGAATCGGAGGCTTAACCAACTGAGACACCCAGGCGCCCCTAAGAGTAAATTTCAAATGTTGTCAGGACAAGGGGGCCCAGTGTGGAGTCTGCTGGAGATAATCTCCCTCTGCTTCTCCCACGCTCATGCTCACTCTTTCTTTCTGTCTCTAAAATGAAAATAAGATCTTTAAAAAAAAAAGTCATGACAAGAAACAAATTCTGTAACTGTATGGTGATGAATGTTAACTAGACTTATTGTGGTGATCATTTTGCCGCATATACAAACATCAAATCGTTATGTTAAAAAAAGGCACTCCAAACTATTCCAGCACACTTGACATCTGCCTGCCCATCATAGCCGCTCAGATCATGCTTTTGGCCAAAGAAGACTTATGGCCAAGCCCAAAGTCAGTGTCACAGGGAAAATATATCGGTCCCAAGTACATCGGAGTGGTGAGTGAACACTTCCTGAATAATATGTCAACATTTCCGTATAGAGGTGGGAAAGAAAGAAAGAAGGTACTAAAGCAGGACTCCTTCCCTCAGGGAGGGTGGACAGTGATATCTATCTTGAAGGACAGCTCTGGGCAGTTGAGGTGGCAGCAGAAATGTACTTAAGGTCCACAGGCCTACTCACACTGGGAATGCTCTTGGATTGCCTTAGAATGCCACACGGAAATAAAATCATCCAGTATTCACTATTGAATTGAGAGAAAACTACTGCAAAAATCAAGCTTTTTTTGTAGCAGAAATTGCTCTAGTCACAAACTTGGCTTTCAAGACCACAGATACAGAGTCACCGTTCCCAGATTGGCAGCCCTATCCCTGACTTCCCTCCTAAATTCCCAAGTCATGTATCTAGCGGCTTAGTAACATCCCCCGAGGACAGATTATCTCACACTGACATATGCAGACCTATACTCTCAACTTCCCCTCAAATCCATTATTCCCAGACCTTCCCCATTGGAGAAAATGCAACTCTGCTCATTGATTGCTCAGTCCGAAAATCTTCACAGCAGCAAACAGGTTGTCAAAAAAAATTTAGAGTCTCCTGGAAATTAAGGCAATAAACAATACCAAGGAGTTTCTAAAGATGGCTGCTAATGGAAATTTCTTTGGAAACAGGAGAGAGGGAGAGACGGGGTTGGGGCTGGGGAGAGAAAACAGAATATATCACACCTGTGGTGGAGGTAAGCTTGGAAGGAAAAAGCCCCTAAATGGTCCCACCTGTTCCCCCCAGCCTATGCCAGCCTTTGAGGGGGAGAATATGAAATGTTTCTTTGCAAAGCAACTGCTCTATTTAGACACAGTCCATGCAAAAACTTGGAGTCTTTGATTTTCTCCTACAAGAGGCCCCTGTCTGTGAAGAAAAAAGAGGAAATAGCTTCTTTCCCATTAAACACACTGAAAATAATAGACCTTCGGACGCTTCTGAGAATGAAATTCCATGTTCTAGAAACCAGTGTTAATTAAATAGCCAATTCACTGCATACCTCCAGGTAGGAGACCTAACTGCTTGCTTCCAATGACATTTTATAAATGATAAGAAGACCTAGCCTTGGTGCCAATTTCGTTTCCAGGTCCTAGCATAAAGGGCGTTATTTTTCAGAAGGAGCCAGTTAGTGAAAATTTTTATACCATGGTGAGATGCATGTTAATTGACTGTTTTTCTATTCTAATGAATTTAGTTAGAAGATGTAAGTCAGTAAAAGAGAAGCTCAGGTTTCATGAAGCTGTGAATGGTTTTTAGTGTTTCACTGTTTAAAGAGCGCATTCCGTGGATATTAGCTCATTTAATCTGCACCGGCCTGTGAGGTGAGAATTTTATTCTGCCGTTAAAGAAGAAGTCCCAGAGATATTAAATAGCTTGCTCATGGTTACAAAGCCGGTACCCGGCAGAGTCAAGTTGTGAACACGGGTCTTTTGGACTCTACTTTCCCCACTGTACACCGTCTGTCAACTTTCCTTCCCCACCCCCTGCCCCTCCACACCGCAATGAGGGTAGACCCAGGCCTGGCAGGGCAGCTTTCCTTAAAAACAGGCCCTAAGGTCGTCCTCTTTACCAGAAAGAAAGCAAAGCAACATTAGGTGTTCAAGAACATTCTCTGGTTTTCCTCTTGTCCAGGAACTATAAGGAGCAGAGTGGATGGAAAAGTGCCTACAGAGAGGGGGTACAGGGGGCTGCTGGTCCCTGGCCCTGCAGGGATCCCGAGGCCTCGGCTGGGCAGCGCCAGGGTTCGGGACAGATGGGCCTGAGCAGTGGCCGTGGGGTGGTGGGGCGGTGGTGGGGCGGGGCAGTGTAGCCAAAGGGAGAGCATTGTCTTAGAGTTTTCAGCATCTGTAGGTCCTATGAAAATTAGTATGGGAAAACTCACTAAAATGCAGTCAGGAGGTTTCAACAAGGGAGCTTTCACGCCTTACCAGTCAGAGTCAATGGCAGACCCAATGGGAAGAGCCAGACTTGACCTTACGTGGACTTGTGTTTACTACTCTTCCAGCTGGAGGAAGAGACACTTTCCTTAGCACCCCCACCCCCCTCCAACAGCTCAGCCCATGCGAAGCCCCCAAACCTGGAACTCCCGGTTTACTCCAATGGATTTTTAGTTTATAACAGCTTTCCTAACTTACCCCTTTTCTCCTTAAAAAGCATCCTGTCTTGTGTTCCCTGGACTTGTCCGGGGGTCTTGCTACAGCTTTTGTCCTGGATTGCAATTCACAGCTATTCCCGAATAAACCCATCTTTTGCTGGTGAAATAACTGGTAATTTTTATTTTTAAGGTTAATAGTAATAACATATACATATTAGATGATAATATATGCATTACAAGATATGTATATGCTCATATATACACACTGACTTCTTTTTCCACACTGACATTTTTATTCCTTTTCTTTTTTTTAAGATTTTATTTATTTTTTTGAGAGTGAGCAAGACGGAGCATGATTATTTCGAGGAGGGGGAGAGGGAGAGGGAGAAGCCAGCTCCCCACTGAGCAGGGAGCCCAGCGCAGGGCTCCATCAGCCGGAGGACCTGGAGATCAGGACCTGAGCAGAAAGCAGTCGCTTAACCAACTGAGCCACCCAGGTGCCCCTATTACTTATTCCTTAATGAACACTATATTCCACCTGGAAGTTAATTCAGGTGCCTCCCAGTTACAGTCGGCCTTGGACATAACACAGTTCTGCTCTGCCCATTCTTTTCAAGCCTAAATTTGTATGGAAATCTCCAGCACTCTGCAGAGTTAGAGTTCCTGACCCCAACCTCTGGGCCGCTACATAGTTTTACATTTAAATAGGGTTTTTAAATTTATTTTTTTCATTTCTTTTCAGCTTAACAGAATTCATAGTTTTACACCACACCTAGTGCTCCATGCAATGCGTGCCCTCCATAATACCCACCACCTGGCTTGACCTAAAGGACAGCCCAGGGCCTGTTAAGACAAAGTAACTTTGGTCCTGCCACTCTATGTGACAATTTGCACTTCTTGTGTTTATGATTAAGCAGAGGGAAAACTGCAAGGAGCAATGTTGTTTGGGAAGCACACATTTTCGTTTCCCTGTGAAACCTTTGACTGCTATTTGAAGACATTTAATACTAAAATGTATCTTTTAATTGTTAATTGCCTTAAGCCTAAAGAAGGAATCAAGAAAATAAAACATGTGGGCGAAACAGGTGAAGGAGATTAAGGTATGCACGTGCGAGCTCCGCCTGATGCATGGAAAAGCTGAGTCATTACATTACTCGCCTGAAACTAACAAAACATTGCAGGTTTAAAAAAAAAAAAAAACGAAAAGGAAAGGAAACATTATTTCAGAGGTATAACTTAGTAGTCTTTTGGTGTGAGCTTTCAGAAAAGATTAATCAGGCCCCCAAAATTCTGCCAACAGCCAGATTCAGGCTTAAACAACAGGCAATAAAACACCATGATTTAACATTGTTCCTTAAAAACCTATGCACAAAATGTGTGGTGAAGGTCAGTATCTGTGTAATAACATAATGTAAGAAAACTGAGATGCACCTGGGAGAATCACATTTCCCAGACAAATGCAAAGAGGAATTGTGGAAGCAGCAGGGCATACATTGCCAGAGGAAATCACAAGGGTAATGTCTGAAAACCTCAAGTATTTCCACCAAGAGCTAGGTACCCATTCTAAAGCAATAAAATAATGTCAATGTTCATTATAGTTCAGTATTCTCTAATTTTTGCAGAAGAAAAACTTCAGAAGTTTTAACAAATGTAATAGAAATTTACGATGGATTTTCAGATGGAGATAGTCTAGTGGAATTCTTTCGACTGCAGAGATAGTTTGGAAGCTGCTGGAATGGAGCCCTCCAAAACCAAAAATATTCTAGATTTCTAAACTCACTGTTAAATTGGGTTTTATGAACATCCGCCAAACTTACACTTAAGACTTTTTCTAAACATTTACATATCTTCTCTTTGCAGGAGGAAAATTGAAATAAATTTAATAATACGTGGTTTTGATCAGCTACAATTGAAGACAGATTGACCTATCTGGCTGTAAATATCTAAGAAGCATAAATATATAAAGAAGATTCATGTTGGCAAAGTCACTGAAAATTTTGCCCAAGTTAAGTCTTGAAAACAAATGCTTACCTTGCATATTCATTAGTGTGACAGGTCCATATATAGGAATACACTTGATTTTCAAAAAATATACTCATGGAGCAAAAGGATAATCCATTTATAGTTTTCCTTTTTTGTACTGTGATATTTATATATTACTTTGACTTTATTGACTATATATATATAAAGCCCAATAAAAGAAAATGCTCATTCTTTTCTAGTCATTATCATTATTTCATTTTACGATGACTGAAAATAATTTTATTGTAGGGAAGGGGAGTATTTAAAATAAGATCAAGGCCAGAGGCATCTGGTTGGCTCAATCAGAAAAGCATGTGGCTCTTGATCTCAGAGTCGGGAGTTCGAGCCCCATGATTGGTGCATTAGTACTTAAACAATTTTATAAAAATATGATCAAGTCTGGGTATAGATCCATTAGAGCGCTCTGGGTAAGGCACAAGCCTGGAAATGTGGTCAGGGAAATGGATGAAATTCTCAAGACAAGGACTTGGAGCCTCAACTCCCTTCCCTGATACATATAGTTCCTACTTTCCACAGGCTCACACTCACTCTGGAGTCTTGTACAACCATTCCCTCTCTCTAGAACACACTCCCACTAAGTAGTCACATGACTTATTTCCTTTCTTCTATTAGGTCTCCCATGAGAGAGGCTCCCATGAGAGAGGCTCCCACAAAGCACCCTCAGTCACTATCCGCCTTATCTTTTTGTATTTGTCTTAATGTGATCTGTATTTGTTGATTTCATTTCCTTCTATCTCCACCATGGAGAATCTAAGCCCATGTGATCAGGGACCTTATGATGTTTACTGCCTATTCTCAGCACTGTGGACAGCAGTTGGTATACAGAAGCCAATCATTTTGGGATGAATTAATGAATTCACAGAAGAAACTGATGGTGAGAAACTGACATGGAGGACACAAGAGAAGGCAGGCACAAGAGAATTCAGTGAAAGTCTGTCTGCTCAATCGTGTGACCTTCAGCTCCATTCCCTAGCCCTGATTCCATAAGGTCAGTGTCAGGTAGAGATTTCCCACCTCTCTACTATGCCCTAGGCAAGATAGTGGAAAATCCCACTGTAGAGAATTCAAGGGGCTCCAGAGAAGAGTGTTTGAGGTACTGATTTGTGAAGGTTCCTCAGAAAGCCTAGTTTGTTCCTTGACCATTGCATATGGCGGCCCACTTCACTAGTCACTGATTCCACCCACCTAACAGAGCCACTATTCAGTGTCTGACTTTGCACCCAGCCAAGAATCACCTAATGTTTCAAAAAGACTTCCAGAATGAAGAAAGAGACTAGAACAAAGTGTGTAAAGAGCTAAAAGTAAACAGAGGACACAAAGAGAAGAAAATTACAGAAAAGATAATTTGCTTTCTCAGAGATTAAAAAGAAAATGTGCATCCAAAAAAGCAAGATAGAATGTTACATATATATAGATGACAATCAGGGGCTAAGAAAAACTTCAGAAACTGAGAGCAGGATAAACATCTTTTTCAAATCGACAGTCTTCATCCACATGACACAAATTGTATTAACTGAAAAGAAAAAAAAATGCTAACAGACTCTCCACAAAAATTAAAAACTGATACTCATTAAGGACTTGCTAAGAAATGAAAAGGCAAGCCAGAGACTTAGAAAAAAACATGAGTAGTAACTAAATCTAACAAAAGACTAATACAAAACATAAAAAGGCTCTAGTACAAGTCGACAAGAAAAATAAAAAGAACTGAATTTTAATTGGAAAAAGACTCAAATAGATCCTTTACAAATGAATATACAGAGAGGTCCAACAAGCATATAAAAACAAGCTTACCATCGGTAGTCGTTAGGAAAAATGAAACTAAAACTAAATGAGATACAATTATTCTACTAGAACGGCTAAAATTTAAAAATACTGACACTATCAATTTTTTTTTAAGATTTTATTTATTTATTTGACAGACAGAGATCACAAGTAGGCAGAGAGGCAGGCAGAGAGAGAGGAAGCAGGCTCCCCGCTGAGCAGAGAGCCGGACTCAGGGCTTGATCCCAGGGTCCTGAGATCATGACCCGGGCCGAAGGCAGAGGCTTAATCCACTAAGCCATCCAGGCGCCCCCACTATCAAGTTTTGATAAGGATGTTGAGCTTCTGATGAGCTCATGATAAAATGGTAAAACTATCTCAGAAAACGGTTTGGCAATTTCTAATAAATATATACCAATTTATGACTGGCATTTCACTTCTAGGTATACAGCAAGGAGAAATGAATGCAAACATTTGCAAAAAGGCTTATAAAACAATGTTTGTTGAATCTTAGCTCATAATGGCTAAATCCTGGAAAACAACCTACTTGTCCATTACAAATAACACAGAAAGATATGGTATATTCATACGATGCAATCCTACTAAACAATAAAAAATAGCTATTGAGACATGCAATAGCATAGATGAATTTCCTAAAAATTGTGATGAACAAAGATGGCAGACACAAACTAGTATGTGTTGTATATTTCCATTGATAGAACAACTGAACAACCCAAGTTAACCTATGTTGGTAGGAGTCAGAACAGGGATTCCTTCTTATGGGAGGAGGGTACTGATGGGCAAAGAGCCTAAGGCAGCTTTCTGCGGGGGTTGGTGGATACGTTTTATACCATGATCTGGGTGATGATCACATGTAAAGCATTTTTAAGCTGTGTACTTGTTATTATTTTCCATAATAGACTTCAGAGGTTCAAATCCTAGATCTGCTATTTAGTAGCAGCATGACTTTTACCAAGTTATTGATCTTTGTGCTTATTGGCTAGGAGTTGCAGCAAGGAAATAATTGATGCTCTATGGCCTTGTGGATCGGCTTTTAGGGAATAGTCATCAGTGCAGTGTTAGACAAGCTTTCAGTTATTAGGTGTCCCCCTGAACATCCACTGAACCAGGGAGCAGGGCATGCTGAAAATCCGCCTATAAAATAGAAAATGTATGCTGAAAACGAACCCACCCCCACCCGGATCCTTTATTATGTTCTTAAGTCTCACATACTTAGAAGATAGATCACAGGATCATAGTCTGGCTATGGACCATTTAATAATCTCACAGTGAGAATTGGTAAGAATGGTCTTATAATTTATCACACTTAACTCAAAAGTATAAAATAATCAGGAAAACAACCCATTTCTTTCTCTACAGTAAAGGTCAAAATACGTGAAGAGAGAAACTCTGGGGCACAGAGGTAGGGAAACTAACTATTAGCTGTTACAATTCTTGGCACATCTACAGATTGTTTTCTGGTGAAAACAATCACCACTGTTAACAGACATCAGCATAAAAGGCTCACCATCGCTACCAAGAAATTCAGTTAGCAATCAAGATGTGGTATTTCTTAAATGATACTCTTTTATACCATTAAAATTCAAGACATTTCTTTGATACAGACCCACGGGGTTTCCATGGAAACCTGCTTTATTACCTAGGCAACTAAAGGCTCATGCTGGCAGTGTTAGATTATTTTAAATTTTTAGAAAATTCAGGTCTACTTAGATAAAAATCATCCTTCTTGGCTAAGTTAAAACACTATTTGACTACTCCCCTGTGCCAGATTTAAAACTTTTGATTTAGCCCAGTAAACCCAAAAATGAAGTTTCTAATTGATACTGTGAGTGCTACAACTTTATATTAACGAGATAGACATTAAAGGACTTACAGTTGCCTGAAGGTTTCTTGATGAATCTATTTGATAAAATCTGTATTTTCTTTGGAGGTTGATTGAAAACCAAGTAACAAAATGGAGACATAAGAGTCTGGGAAAGGAAAGACACTGTAGTTTACAGAAATGCAGGTTGTCAGTAGCCTCATCACACGGGGTTAGTGAAAGGCTTAAATAAGGTAATAAATATAAATCATGTGTCTTGATATAAAATAATATCTGCTATTATTGAGAACTGTGGACTGGATGCTTTTTTTTAAGATTTTATTTATTTATTTGACAGAGAGAGATCACAAGCAGGCAGAGAGGCAGGCAGAGAGAGGGGGAAGCAGACTCCCCGCTGAGCAGAGAGCCTGATGTGGGGCTCGATCCCAGGACCCTGAGATCAAGATGTGAGCCAAAGGCAGAGGCTTTAACCCACTGAGCCACCCAGGTGTCCCTGGATGCTTTTATACATGGGTATTATGTATGTGTTTGAATAGGCATAGCTCAAAGAATTTGAGTAATCATCGGCCTAGAGGGAGGTCATACTTTTAGGGCTATGACCAAGGCTATATACCTTTTGTACATTTTGTAGCTGAATTAGAGAAGCATATTCAGGATGCATATCAAACTTTCAGGGGATCTGGAGGTGGAGGAGAGAGCTCATAGTTTTCAAGACAAGCTCAAATCAAAGGACTCCAAGGGACTCAGGTGATGGGCTAGAATCAATAAGGTAGTATGTAATCATGCTATGGTTCTACTTAATCACTTCCAGTGACTTCTCCAATGTCTCAGCGTGGCACTGAAGACCCTCTTATCGGGACTTACCCTGTTTTCTGATTTTATCACCTACCACCCTTGTACAGATGCCTAGCTCTTTTTCTGTGCTATTTGCTTTTGCCAGATCTCATCCCTAACACTATGCCTCTCTTGCTGTTTTGTGTTCATCCAAATGGCCTTGTCATCCATCTGTTTTTGAAAATCCTATTCATCCTGTTAGGCTTAACTCAAAAAGTTATGTCCTTCATGAAGTGGTTCCCAATCCCTCCAGGTCAGAACAGCACAAAGTCAGACATTAAGAGTCAATTGTGTCACACTCTTTGTATTAGAGGTCTTGGTGACCTTGATCAGTCTGCTTATTATTTCTAAGTTTCTTAAAGACAGGAGCTGTTTCAGTTATACAGATTCCATTTTTAAAAGCATGTATGAAGAACTTCTGAAACTCAACACCCAAAAAAAAGTCAAAAAGTGGGCAGAAGACATGAACAGACGCTTCTCCAATGAAGACATACAAATGGCTAACAGACACATGAAAAAAATTTTCAACATCATTAGCCATCAAGGAAATTCAAGTCAAAACCACATTGAGATACCACCTTACATCAGTTAGAATGGCCAAAATTAACAAGGCAGAAAACAACAAATGTTGGGGAGGATGTGGAGAAAGGGGAACCCTCTTATGCTATTGGTGGGAATGCAAGTTGGTATAGCTACTCTGGAAAACAGTGTGCAGTTTCCTCAAAAAGTTAAAAATAGAGCTACCTTATGATCCAGGAATTGCACTACTATGTATTTACTCCAAAGAGATAGATATAATGAAAAGGGCCACATGCACCCCAATATTCACAGCAGCAATGCCCACAATAGGCAAACTGTGGAAAGAGCAGAGATGGCTTCAACAGAAGAATGGATAAAGAAGATGTGGTCCATGTATACAATGGAATATTACTCAGGCATCAGAAAGGATGAGTACCCACCATTTGCATCAACATGGATGGAACTGGAGGAGATTATGCTGAGTGAGATAAGTCAGAGAAAGTCAGTTATCACATGGTTTCACTTATTTGTGGAACATAAAGAATAGCATGGAGGACATTGGGAAAAGGAAGGGAAAAATGAAGGGAGGGGAATCAGAGGGAGAGATGAACCATGAGAGACTATGGATTCTGGGAGGCAAACTGAGGGTTTTAGAGAGGATGGGGGTAGAGGGATGGGTGAGCCTGGTGATAGGTATTAAGGAGGGCACATATTGCATGGAGCACTGGGTATTATACACAAACAATGAATCATGGAACACTACATCAAAAACTAATGATGTACCATATGGTGACTAATAAAAAAATAAAATAAAAGTTTGTATGGAACAAATAAATACATGGTTCAGTGTTAAATCCTGTTTGTATTCAAAATAAAACAATGTTAGTTGAATAGGATGGAATACATATCTAACCAAATCTTAGGGGTCTTGGTTGACTCTAAGTAGAAGAAGTCATAAATATAGCCAGTACTGAAAGCTCATGTAAACGCAGTAAACACTGTCCAGAGGAGAGAACAACTCTTGTGTTTCCAGATGTGAAGCAATTACTCTACACAGCCTCGGAGTGAATGCTTAAAGGGTCACTAGAAAATAAGCTTAGGGTCAGAGGGAAAGGGTTTCACCTGTAGGGTGGTGAATGCTCATGAACCTTGAGGGCAAAAGCACATTCCTCACTCTGGAATCTGATTAAATCTGGACACATCCTTGGACCTACAGGGACCAAGGAGCTTGAGTCTTATGTCCCTGGTTATGGCTGGAAGGGGGACAAGCTGGCCAACAAAGGATTGGGCTCACCTTATGTTGGGAAATAAACATATTGGTGGCTGGGAGGGACAGTCTGAGCACCCTGAATTGGGATGGGAGCATAAGAGGGGTGACTTCCACGGGAGTTAGGCTGAATTTCCGTGGGTCCAGCGGCCATGAGGGAGGGACGCTGGAGGTGGGGAAGCCCGGAGCCGGTGGAGCCTAGGGGTCCTGTCACCAAGGGATCAGGGGGTCCATGGGAGAAGCGTCTCTATCAGTGCAGTTTGTGTCTTCTGCAATCATTTCTGTTTTCCCTCACTATGGTCTTTCTTAACGTTTTTTTGGAAAAGGAAGGGAAGCCCTCTGGTTTCCAGGTATGCCTGTAAGGAGCTTGGAAGTCACTACCCACTCCTCGCAACAAGTAAAAAGCTAAACAGACTCAAAAAAACAACAACTCTCCTAGAACCTGTGAGAGAGGGAAGGACCGAGGGCAAACCACTGCCCCCAAGACTGGGGAGACAGTGAAATACAGAGAAAGCCCACCAGAGCCATGACCAACAAGCAGCCACTTGAACCAGGTCTGGGGCAGGAAAACCAGAACCGAATCAACAAATTGCTGGAGGCTCAAGGCAGAGAACCTCGAGGGTTACAACCTCCCAGGGACCCAGTCATGGGTGGGCCCAACAACACTGTAAAACTTACCTCCAGGGTCTTGACCAGGGTCTCATAGTAGATACTAGAGAAAATTCTCCTCACATGCTTCTGGCGGCAGGAGGGAGGAGGACCATTTTTTAAATGCCTCAGGGCGCTCTGTTCTTAATCAGGTTTGCCCTCAGGAGAAACTAGTTAACCAGAGCCCAGCCAGCCGGCCATTATCAGAGCCTAAGTTACCAGGAGGAAGGGAAATGGAGGCCGGCGGCAGAGGCCAGCTGCAGCCAGTTTCCCCCCACGGAAATACTCAACTCCAGCCCATGATAGCCATCCTCTCCCACCTAAGAAAGGAGAAAAATTCGAAGCCCCCTTTGAGAAGTCTAGATTCCAGAAGCACAGGCTCACCAAAAGACAGAGACCTGATTATAGGACTACGGGATTGTCCACCTCCCCTCACACCTCCCCATCACGTCCTTTAGTCCTGTGAAGGGAGATCCATTTATAGTGCTTCCTTTTATCTGGTAGGTCGTGTCTGGCTATCAAGAAAAAAAATTTACCAGGCCTCCCTACAAGCCAAAAAACAAACAAAATACAACAAAACTCAAGGAGACGGAGTAAGCACCAGAAGTGGGCATAGCAGGGATGTTGGAATTATGAGACCAGGAGTTTATAACAACTAAGATTAGGGTGGATAAAGTCGACAGCGGGTAGAGCAGATGGGCAGTGTAAGTAGAGATGGAAATCCCCAGAAAGAACATAAAAGGAATGCTAGAGATAAAACAAACAGCTGAGCTGTTATAGAACGAAGAGCGCCTTCTATGGGCTTCTGAGTAGACTGGATGCAGCCCATGTAAGATTCTCTGAGTTGGAGGATTTGTCAAAAGAAACCTCTCAAACCAGAAAGCAAAAGGAATAAAAACCAAAAGAGACTATCCAAGGATAATGGGACAGCTACAAAAGGGGTAACATATCCATAATAGGAACATCAGGAGAAGAACAGAAGAAATATTTGGAATTATGAGAATTTCCCTCACTTTAATGGTGGACGTCAAACTACAGATCTGGGAAACTCAGAGAACATGAAGGAGGGTAAGTGCCAAGAAAGCAAAAACAGAACAAACAAACAAAAACTATTCCTGGGAGTGTCATTTCTAAACTGTAGAAAATCAAAGATGAAGAAAAAAATCCTGAAGGAAACCTTACCTTTAGAAAAACAAAGATAAGAATAACAACCAACTTCTCAAAACCATGCAAACAAGGGAGGGAGGGAAACATCTGAAGTGTGGAGGGGAAAAAATCCCCCATCAATCTGGAAATCTGTACCCCATGGAATTATCCCTCAAAGATTGAGAAATAAATAAAAATTGAGGGAATGAAAAAAGAGGTCAGAAACTTAGAGCTACATAAAGAAAGGAAGACCATGGAAAAAGGAATAAATGAAGATAAAATAAAAACTTGTATTTGTCTTATTCCTAATTGACCCAGCAGTTAACAGTTTGCTCAAAATAGAGCAACAACGTATTTGATTATGTACACTTATGTGTATGTTTATACACGTGTCTATGTGCATATGTCTGCTTGTATGGAAAGGACATGAATGACCTAATCCAAGAATTAGGATTATTTTATGATTATAATGTACTCACCACACACAACATAGAGTAGTGTTATTTGGAAGTAGCTGGATGAGTTGCATATAGATATCGTAAACTCTAGGGCAATCACTAAAAAAGGTTTTAAAATAAGGATAACTGATATACTAATAATAAAGGACAGAAAATGGAATCATATACAATGATTAAAACCATAAAACCAAAACCACAAAGAACAGGGGCTGCTACATACATGGAAAAGACCTGAGCATCCCAGAGAGCTGAACCCTGCCGTCCACCCATCGCCAAGCTAAGTCGGCCAAAGGGCAATCACCTGCAGATCTGGGAGCACAAGCAAACACTTGCTTGTTAGAGGCCACTGTGTGCCAAGTGGATATTTAATGCAGCATTACTGGGGCAATATATGATTAAGGAGAAAAGCCTAGCTGCCCTATGTCCCATTCTTTCAGGGACTTACTAAGTGACTTCATGGCTGGTCACTGAACAGGTATATAACCAGAATAGGTATTCTGGTTAAACAAATGGGCTCTGGGAGCTCAGTGGGGACCTCCTTCCAAATACTGATGGTGAATTTCAAAAAGGCTTTTCTGCAGCGGGTGTGCTATGCCTCAAGAGAGTTACATTCCATCAGGGTTTTCTAGATCTGAAGAGTCTTCTTCTACTCCCCCGCTCAGGGAGCTGCTCAGAGGCTGGGTGGAGACTGGAGAGTAGAAATTTTAACTATTTCTTATGGGGGCTGTAAACTGGAACTCTATTGCCTACTAAATTTAATGAGTAGAAGCTCAAGAGAAATCCACTGGTGCAAAACATCATAGGTGATGAAGAAATTTAATTTCTAGTTCTTAGTTTTAAATGCTTAAAGCACTTCCCAGATTCCTACATGAGTAGGATTTCCTACAGGAGTAACAGACGAGCACAGATGAAAGAGTGCCCACATATGGATTCCCCAACATGCTCACTCATACAGACAGAATTTCGAGAATGGATTTCTCCTAAGTGAGGTATAAAATAACCTGGCAACAGCCTAAGAGTCTTGGGATCCCCTATGGTTGAGCTGTTTGGAAATATGTAGTGTTTCCTGCAAACATCTATTATTAATTCTAATGTTAATAAAATCATCCATATAGCATACATGTCTGAGTTCCCATAAAAGTTGAAAGAGTTTCTATTTTTGGTTTTGACTCTCTTACTTGATTGGTTTTCATCAGAAATCCACACTGCGCCCTCTCTGTGAGACCTTAGCCAGGACGCCGAAGTGCCCTCCGCATTGATTCTTGGCTGTTTGTGTTGTTGCTTGCTGGATCGATCGGGTCGCATGGCTGTGTTGAAAGCAGCCCACTCTCAGGTCCATTAGCTAATTTGATGAGCGTTGGCGCCCACGTGCAGTCAGTCCCAGGTGGGATGCTAGGACCAGCCTGCGTCCCCCTGTTCTGACAGCGTGAAGTCGCCCCTGCTTCTTCCTGCTCTTTGTAAACCGTGCAGACAGCTGTCTGCTGCCTGCTCCCTCCTGGGGTTCCATCACGGTGCCTTGGATGTTTAGCCCAAGTTCCTTTTTGCCAGAACTTAGTCTGTATTAGCCAGAGAACTGTAGGTCTTTGAAGGGATTATTCATGACTTGGCCTCTATCTTTCTCTGCAGACTTATCTTTTGCCACAGATAGTAATGGACATACACACTTTATGCCCTGTTTACAGCTGTGTCTATAGATGGCTCATCTATATTTACATAGCTCTCTGTCTTAGGCACTTACCTCCCCAAACTCTATCCAGCATAAGCAGTAACCTCAAAGGCCCACAGAGCCCAGGTAAGTAACACAAAGAAGCAAAGGCCAGTGCAAATACTACTGAGTGGTCTGGCTGAAGGGTGAAGCCACAGGTAGAGCTGGTTGATCTTTGCAGTGAAATGCGGGCCCGATATTGCTGGAAGTTTCTTTCAAGAGAAGTCATTCAAGGGAAATCTCCCAATTTAAAAATGTTGGCTCAAATGTCTTCCTTTGATTCAGGGAATGCAAACTGGTACAGCCATTGTGGGAAACAGTATGCAGGGAGGGGTTGGTCCTCAAAAAATGAAAAATAGAACAACCGTACAATCCAGCTCTCACTCGATCAGCATTATTGGGGCAGTATCGATCACTGGATTCTACCTTTGGGGATATAGCCAAAGGAAAGAAAATCACTGTCTTGTACGGTATGGTGACTACACTTAACAATACTGCATATTTTAAAGTTGCTAAGACAGTAGTTTTCGAAAGTTGTTACCGCAACCAAAAATGTAACTATGTGTGAGGTGATGGATGTTGACTAAATTTCTTGTGGAAATCATTTCACAGTATACAAATATATCAAATCATTACATGGTACGCCTTAAGATAATAATACAATGTTATATGTCAAGATGTTATATGCCAACTATAGCTCAATAAAACCAGAAAATAGAAAATAAATTCTACACAGAAAAAGGTGCAAATAAAACAATGATGTTATGTCACCAATATATATAAAATACAACTTGGATGTCACCAATTCTCAACTTTTGGCTTACTATTTTTTGTTGTTTTGTTTTATTTTAGAGAGAGAGAGTGCAAACTTTTGCGCATGCGTGGGAATGAGGCAGGGGAGGGGCGACGGGAGAGAGAAAGAGACTCTCAAGCAGGCTACCTGCCCAGTGCAGAGCCTGATGGAGGGCTCGATCTCACAACCCTGAGATTTTAAAGAAAAAATTGTAATAAAATAGATCTTAGCCATTTTTAAAAAAAATATTTTCTTGGGACGCCTGGGTGGCTCAGTTGGTTAAGCGTCTGCCTTCGGCTCAGGTCATGATCCCAGCGTCCTGGGATCGAGTCCCACATCGGGCTCTCTGCTCCGCAGGGAGCCTGCTTCTCCCTCTGCCTCTGCCTGCCACTCTGCCTGCCTGTGCTCACTCTCTTGCTCTCTCTCTCTCTGACAAATAAATAAATAAATAAAATCTTTAAAAAATATTTTCTTTATTTATTTGATAGAGAGAGATATCATAAGTAGGCAGAGAGGCAGGCAGAGAGAGAGGGAAGAAGCAGGCTCCCTGCCAAGCAGAGAGCCCGAAGCGGGGCTCAATCCCAGGACACTGAGATCATGACCTGAGCCGAAGGCAGAGGCTTTAACCCACTGAGCCACCCAGGTGCCTGATCTTAGCCATTTTTAAGCATACAATCCAGTGGTATTAATCACATTCAGACTGTTAAGGTAACCATCCACTACTACCTATTTCCAACACTTTCCACTCCAAACAGAAACCCCATGCCCGGGGCGCCTGGGTGGCTCAGTGGGTTAAAGCCTCTGCCTTCAGCTCAGGTCTTGATCTCAGGGTCCTCGGATCCAGCCCTGCATCAGGCTCTCTGCTCAGCGGGGAGCCTGCTTCCCCTCTTTCTCTCTGCTTGCCTCTCTGCCTACTTGTGAACTCTCTCTCTCTCTCTCTCTGTGTGTCAAAATAAGTAAATAAAATCTTAAAAGAAAAAAAAAAGAAACCCCATGCACTCTAAGCAATAACTCCCATTTCCTCTCCCCTCCAGGCCTTGGTAATCTTAAAGCTACCTTCTCTATGACAGGAAGTCTACGGTGTACCTCCTATTCTAAATACCTTATGTAAGTGCAATCATAGAGTAGTTGGGCTCTAGGACAGGTTTGTATTACTCAGCATAATGTGTTTAAGATTTATGCCTATAAAACTTCATCCCTTTTTATGGCTGAATAATATTCCATTTCACACACATACTGCATTTTGTTTATTAATTCATCTTTTGATGGACATGGGTTGTTTCCACCTCTTGGTTATTGTGAATAATGTTTCGGGGAACATTGGTGTGACGAGTGACTGTTCTAATTCCAGTTTTCAATTTTGGAGGGTATATTCCCAGAAGCAGAATTCCTAGTAATATGATAATTTTATGTTTAGTTTTTTGAGGAACTGGAAAGATTTTCTCCAGCAGCTCTAACATGTTACATTCCCTCCAGCAATGAATAAGGGTTCCAGTTTCTACACATCCTCACCCACATTTCTTATCTTCTGCTTAAAAAATTCCCCCCCGTAATTATTATAGCCATCCTAGTAGGTATGAAGTCATATTTCATTGTGGTTTTAATTTGCATTTCCCTGACGATCTTGATGTTGACTAAGGATGTTGAACATATTATCATGTCCATTTGGTGACTTGTATATCTTTACTGGAGAAATACTTATTCAAATCTTTGGCCCATTTTTTAATTGGGTGGTTTGTCTTATTGTTGTTGAGTATTAGTTCTTTATACATTCTGGATATTAAACCCTTATCCAATATAGGATTTTCAAACATTTTCTCCCATTTAAAAACATTATTGGAGTATAGTTGACACATAATGTTGTATTAGTTTTAGGTGTACAACATAGTGATTCGGTAATTCTATACACGACACAATGCTCACCACAAGAAATGTAGTTACCATCAATCATCATACAGGTTTATTATATTATCAACTATTTTCCCTCAGCTGTACTTTTCATCCCTGTGACTTATTTCTTTTATAACTGAAAACTTGTATCTCTTAATCCCCTTGGCTTAGTCCACCTATCGCTTGACCCCCTCCCTTCTGGCAACTACCACTTGTCCTCTGTATTTATTGTTTGTTCATTTGTTTTCTTTTTTAGATTCTGCATACAAGTGAAATCTTATGGTATTTGTCTTTTTCTATCTGACTGATTCCATTTATGGTATTTGCCTTTTTCTATCTGAGTTATTTCATTTATACCCTCTAGGTCCATCTATGTTGTTGCAAATGGCAAAAATCGCATTCATTTTTATGACTGAGTAATATTCCATTTTACACACACACACACCTTCTCTATCTACTCATCTATGGATACTTAGCTTGCTTCCATATCTCAGCTATTGTAAATAATGCTACAATAAACATAGAACTCCATATACCTTTTGAATTGGCATTTTTGTCTTCTTTGGATACTCAGCAGTGGAATTATTGGATTGTATGGTATTTTTTTTAAATATTTTTTTTATTTGACAGAGAGAGAGAGAGAGAGACAGAGCACAAGCAGGGGGAATGGCAGAGGGAGAGGGAGAAACAGGCTTCCTGATGAACAGTGAACATGATGTGGAGCTTGATCCCAGCACCCTGGGATCATGGCAGATGTTCAACTGACTGAGCCACCCAGTTGTCTCTGGATTGTATGGTATTTCTATTTTCAGTTTTTTGAGGAATCTCCATACTGTTTTCCACCAGTATGCATTTCTACCAACAGTGCATGAAGGTTCCTTTTCTCCACATCCTTTCTAGCACTTGTTATTTCTTGTCTTTTTGATATTAGCCATTTGGACTGGTGTGAGGTGATCTCTCACTGTGAGTTTATTTCCTCCTGTTCTGTGGGTTGTGTTTTTACTTTCCTGATAATGTACTTTACTGCACAAAGGATTTTAATTTTGATGAAGTCCAGCTTGCCACATCTCCTTTTGTTTTTCATTCTTTTAGAATCATTGCCAAATTTAAGTCATGAAGATTTACCCCTACCTTTTCTTTTAAGGGTTTTAAAGTTCTTGCTTTTATATTTCTCTTGTCTCTTTCAAGGTCCTTTGTCTTTCAACAGTTTGATTATGATGTGTCTTTTTGTGTGTGGGTCTTTTTGAGTTTATTATACTTAGAGTTCATTGAGCTTTTTGAATTTGAGATTCTTGGTTTTCTTCAAATTTGGAGGGTTTCTTCAAATAATCTTCTTGTCCCTTTCTTTTCTCTTTCTGGAATTCACATAATGCATGTATTGGTCCACCTGGTCCCACAGGTCCCTTAGACTCTGTTCACTTTTCTACATTTTTTTTCTTCCTGCTTCTCAAACTTGATAATTCAATTGGCCTATCATCGAGTGTGCTGATTTTTCCTTTTCTGCCTGCTTAAATCTGCTGTTGAATCCTACTGGTATATTTTTCATTTCAGCTATTGTACTTTCCAGCTCCAGAAGATCTGTTGGTTCCTTTTTATAATTTGTATCTCTTCATTGATACTCTCATTTTGTGATACATAGTTCACTTAATTTCTTTCTGTTCCCTGTTTCCCTTTATCTCTTATATTATCTCATCATATTTAAGACAATTGTTTTTAAGGTTTTATCTGGTAAGTCTAATGACTGGAGCCTCAGGACAGTTTCTGTCCATTTATTTTGTTCCTTTGAATTGGCCATACTTTCTTGTTTCTTGTGACCTTTGGTTGAAAACCAGACATTTTTATGTTCTAATGTGCAACATCAGAAATAATACTCTCTCCCTTACTTTTTCTGTTTTGTTCTGTGTTTGTGTTGTGGTTTTGGTTGTTGAAAGCTGTAGCAGTCCATTTGTTTAGTGACTTTCCCAAACTACTGTTGCAAAGACTGTATTTCTTGCCACGCGTGGTCACTAAAGTCTGTTCTTTATCTTTTGTTTGGCTAGTATTTTGACACACACACAGCAATCAAACAAACATACAATAAGAGAGACGGAAAAAATCACCTCTCACAATCTTTGTAGATTGGATCTGTGTCAGTGGCCTCCTCCAGCATTCAGAGAGGTTTGCACTGAGCTTGGAGATCAAGCCAAGGCTGAACGTTTAGTGTCTCTCTGAAAAGACCCAAAGTGAAAGCTCAGGGTTTTTTTCTGAGCATGAGTTTTGTCCTTGACATGCATATGGCTTTCTCAATTCCCCAGTATACAATGGGTGGATTTGAATATTCTAATTTCCCAAAGAAACTCATGTCAACTTTTGCTTTAGAGAGTCTAATACAGGTTTAAGCTATAAATCTTTTGCCTCATGCAGCTACCGATCATTTTTCATCGTCATTCACCATTTTTTCATTCATTTTTTATTGCAGTGTTTTCAGCAATGTTCATCACTTTTTTGGCCTGAGTTCTGCATTAGGCAAAAGAGAAATGAGTGCCTTGCCTCAGTCCTCCATGTGCACACTGGACAGGTTAGAACAGATACACACTGTGTATTGGTCTTCAAAAGCTGCTGTAACAAAATACCACAGACTAGGTAGAATAAACAACAGATTTTATTTCTTCACAGTTCCAGAAGCTAGAAGTCCAAGGTCCAGGTGCTATCAGGGTTGGTTTTGGGTAAAGCCACTCTTCCTGGCTTACAGATGGCTATTGTCTTGCTATGTCCTCACACAGGCTCTTCTTCTCCTTTTTTTTTTTTTTAAAGATTTTATTTATTTATTTGACAGACAGAGATCACAAGTAGGCAGAGAAGCAGGCAGAGAGAGAGAGAGAGAGAGAGA